>SJYT01015685.1:201675-217733 GCA_006410635.1 Cephalophus harveyi | reverse complement strand
CTGGAACTCTCTTGCTTTTTCCATGATCCAGCGGATGTTGGCAATTTGATCTCTGGTTCCTCTGCCTTTTCTAAAGCCAGCTTGAACATCAGGGAGTTCACGGTTCACGTATTGCTGAAGCCTGGCTTGGAGAATTTTGAGCATTACTTTACTAGCATGTGAGATGAGTGCAATTGTGCGGTAGTTTGAGCATTCTTTTGCATTGCCTTATTATACATACAAGAAAAAATTAATAGAATCGGTCCTTAAGTTTTGGATTCAAGGATACATAAACCAGGGATTCTGATTCTGGCTCTAACTGATAAAGTGTTCTGACCTTCAAAATGTTTAACCTCTACACCTCGATTTCTTCATCTGTAAACTAGATGGTTATTACTGGTTGCTGCTGTTTAGTCACTCAGTGGCGTCTGACTCTTTGTGACCCTGTGCACTGGAGCCCACCAGGCTCCTCTGTCCATGGGATTTCCCAGGCAAGAATACTGCAGTGGGTTGACATTTCCTTCTCCAGGGGATCACCCAGGGATCGAACCTGTGTCTCTTGTGTTGGCAGGCAGATTCCTTACTGCTGAGCCACCAGGGAAGCCCTTGTTACTGGTAAGGGTGTGGTAATAGTTATTGAAAATAATGGATATAAAGTAGCTGACACACAGTAGATACCTCCCCTGTGAAAGATTTTCTTTCTTTTAAGCAATGGCTCAAATTCTTAAAAGAAAAAAAAAAACTTTTAAAAACACTCATCTAGGAACTTCCCTGGTGGTCCAGTAGTTAAGACTTTTAGCTTCAAATGCAGGGAGCATGGATTCAGTCCCTGGTCGGGGAACTAGAATGCTAGAGGCCTATTGGTGCGGTCCAAAAAAAAAAAGATTTTAAGAATTTTCAAGCAATTATCTAAACCTTCCCCTCATTATTTGAACAGATAAAAGCAGAACTGTTTTGGTTCTCAATTTGATGTGTATCTTTCTTCCCACCAAACTCCCCTACTCGCCCTTAAGTTACTTACTTCCATGGAGCTCTGTGCAATGTTTTTTTTTTTTTTTTTAAAGACTATCTTAAATAACATAATTCTAACTGACCTTTAGCATTAAGATTTCTTGCTTTTCTCAAGTGTATCTTTTGGAGACGGTAAAGATGTCTTGCACAGTATAAGCCACTTAGGCTATCTACAGTGCACTCATATGACGGGGAGTCCTGCTGGAAGCCCTGGAGGAAAAGAAAGATCACTGAGCAATTTCTAGTTTGAGAAGAGTATAGGTCGCTTGGACCCACCTTCAAGAACCCAGCCACAGGGCAAGCCAGAATTATAAACGAGTCACCTCACTGTGTGCCCAGAAGGAAAGAGAAAAGGTGAACACCTAGGCAGTCTGTTACAGAGAGCAAGTACTTGTGCCCCAAACCTAGTGTCTCAGTCTCTCTAGGCATCAGAGAAAAGAGGGGGTTCACAAAGGGAAAATGTAGGGCAATATGTAGACGAGGACAAAGAAAACTAATTCGTGAAGGTCCTGAGCTGCTGGTTTCCAGTGAAGGTGGCCCATCAGTGCCCTGGAATCTGCATTATTAGCTGTTTTCCACCTTAGAAGAAAAGCAACAGCACTGGGAGGCTGTGGTTTTCAGGCAGAAAAAGTTCTGTCTTCAACTTGCAGACCATGTCTGGTTTCTTTCCAAACCTGTATTCTCATCCTCATTTCTCCCTGTTCCTAAATCTGCCTCCCCTGTAGCACTCAGGCATAAGTACCTAGGCAAAAAAAAAAAAAATATGACCTGTGGCGTACTAACCATCACATTAAGAAGTAACGGTTTTCAAAGTGTGATTTTTAATATTGTGATTGCTTTTCCCTGACGGAAAGTATCTTCAAGTCAGATTATTTATTGCCAGGTGGTAAATAATAGTGAAAGTTAATGATACTTAACATCTCTCCTTCCTTCTTGCCAAGCCCCATTCTAGGCACCTTACCTATCAGGTCTTCTAATAACCTGTGCAGCAGGTCTCATTACTCTTTTCCATATTTCACAGCCTTTGAAACTAAAACACAAGGAGGTTCAGTAGCTTAGCCAAGGTCGTACCACCATGACTGGAGCCAGAATCCCAACTAAAACGAGAGCAAGTCTTAACCACGACAGTCAACAGCTTTGGGTGCCAGAGGCTGAACATCCCCTAAGAGTGTTTCAGTGAGAAAGAGAGATAAGCCTGATTTTGCTCTCAATAATTGTTTTTTCTGTCAAAAATAGAACTTTGCAGTTTATTTGAACAGCAAAACATAATACTCCTGTTACCATGGCATTCCATTTTAGAAGATTTAGAGCGAGATATAAAAATACAAGTTCCTAGATACAAGTAAGCACCTTTTCCATGACAAGAAACCTTAACCCTTCCTTTCTACACTACTTGATACTAATTGAAAACAAGTAGTGTTTACTCATGTTCTCTTCAATGAGACTTTTTAATCCCAATGACCGTTAGACTTTCTTTATTGTGTAGAAACCTGCCATATTCTACTTTTGAAACTCTGAGAAAATGATTTACCTCTTTTATTCTCCTCTTCCGTCAACATCCTCTTTAACAGTGTAGTAGGCAACAGTGAATCCTCTGGAGTCAAATAGTCTTGAATGAAACAGCAAATCTATCACTTCCCAGTTATGTGACCTTGGGCTAGTTACGTGACCTCTGATTAGTTGCCTTAACTGCAAAATGGAAATAATAATAGTTACTCATGGTTTATGTTACCCCAGGTGGCACTACTGGTAAAGAATCCACCTGCCAATGAAGGAGATGTGGGTTCAGTCCTTGGGTTGGAAAGATCCCATGGAGCAGGAAATAGCTACTCACTCCAGTATTCTTGCCTGGGAAATTCCATAGACAGAGGAGCCTGGTGGGTACCCATCCATGGGGTCACAAAGAGTTGGGTATAGCCAAGTGCATACACACACACACACTCTCTCTCTCTCTCATGGTTTGATTGTCATGAATCACTTGGAACAAACCCCTGGTACATGCTGAGCTTTCAATAAACTGTATCAGCAGCAGCAGCATCCTCATCACCACCATCATCATCAGAAAACAATTTGCTTAGACTTTACCAACAGACCTTCATGGAGCCCTTATCTATAATTCGTTACCAGCTACCCAGAGATATGCTAGCTGAGTGGGAGGCAGTAATCACTTATAAAATAATCCTTCTTGATAATTTTAAAGAAGAGAGTAAAAATACTGTTTGGACCAGTAAGTGACCAGAATTGCCATTGTTCCCCAATCATGGTTCCAGCCTTGCATTTTTAATACTTCATTTCTCATGGTTGTTTGAATCTGTCTCCCTTCACGAGCTTCTCTAGGACTGATTGACAGCAAGGCTGATTTCAACACAGGAAGATGCTCATTAAATCGGAGAATGAGAGAGAGAGAGAGAGATAAGAGTTGTCAACCTCAAATAGTGAACTTTTTTTGAGCCACGCAATAGAGGGGTGTTACCGTTTGTTCAGTATAAGATCAAGTCAGAGGAGTTGAACTCAGCTTCAAGGTACATACAACTCCGATCTGACCCCATTGCTTTTATTAAATGCAACATCTTAACTGCAAAAAGCCAAACCATAAATCTAATGACTCTGTCATTTTAAATTTATGTTTGCAGCTGAAGTCAGCCACACCTCCTGGGGCTGGCCTTAAAATAATTCTTTTCTCAAAAAGTCACAGTATCCTGGCATTTAACAATAACACGAAAGAGCCCGAGCCTGGAGGAGTTGTTTGTTTTTGTAGGAGCAGAATCAACCCTCTTTTAATGAACACAAGGCTTGCCACAGGTTCAGGGGTTTTATTCGGCTGTTTTCCAAATCTCTCTCAAAGCTCAGCTTATGAAATTCTAGTGAGACGCTGCCCACCACCCTCCCCAGCCTGGACACCCCTTCAGCTTGCCGCTCACCAGCCCTGACTTCAGACAGACAGACAGAGAGAGGGGCCGCGCTGACCAGAAGCGTCACTGCCTCTCACACTTGCTTTGTCCCCTGGCGCCCGTGTCCTGGAAACAGCACGCATGTCTCAGGCTCAGTGCCTACCTGATAGAACTTGAATGCTGAAGTGATAACAGCTCTGAGACAGAGCAGGGTCTGAGGCCCGCCCACCCCCTGTCTACTGAGGTGTAACAGACGCTTAAGCACCCCTCCACTGCCTGAAGAAGGGGGTGGGGACAGAGAGACTGATGGGCAGGTGGCTGAGCATCGCTCCAGGTGACCAGGCACTCAACCTGCATGCCAGGTTGGCACCAGGCCACCATCTCTACACTCTGTCCTCTTGGTTGACCCTGAAATGCTACTTTCCCAGCCAAGAATCTCAGCATGCCAGCCAGGCAGCCAGCAAACTGATGCCAAGGCTGTCCCTGGCAAAGGACTTGAAAAAGCGCAAACAACACCTTCGGACCCCCACCTGCTAGGCTCAGAGATACCTGTATCCGTCCTACACCACCAGCACCCTAAACCAGACATTATAGGGAACAACAGAGAGCGGAGGCCTGGCCCCTCTCTGGCAGGTTCCAGTTCATGAGACGGATGATGAGAAATGGACGAGAATGATGAAACAGCCTCTGCCACCTCGGTGCCTTATGTGTCCCTGCTCTGGGCACAAAGTCAGCACAATTTAAGAGGTGTGGCTTTTCCTCCATGCCCTCCGGACCTCTCTGAATATTGAGGTCACCTGATACATAAGGGATCTCATGCTTCCTAAGCGTTAGGAAGGGATTGGATGATTTCTGCCAATATGCAAGCCACACTCCCAGGAGCAGTTAAATCTGGGGGTTTACGATGACGTTCCTGCTGGCCACGGGCCAGGTGGGGCCAGGAGCAGCGTGGGTTTCCCGGTTTGTATCCTGCTGCCTGGAACGGGATCCACCGGCGCTGTAGATTCAACAGACACCTGAAATGCCATTCCTCAGAGTCGAGTCCACCACTCAAGTGGCGGCTTCCCAGACGGTGACCCCCCAGCTGCCTCTTCAGGCTCCCCATCCTGAAGCAGTTCATCTTAGGTCACTGGGATAAGGGTCTGCCTCTCAGAGGACAAAGGAGAATGCTGGGAGGCAAAGCCCAGCACAGGAACAGATCCCTGCTCAATAGGAAGCATTTCTTAATTTTTTTTAATACATTCTTTTTTTAAAAAATAATTCTTTTCTATTATGTTTTATCATAGGATATTGAATATAGTTCCTTTTGCTATACACTGGGACCTTGCTGTTTGCCCGTCCTGTATGTAATAGTTTGCATCTGTTAATCCCAGACTCCCAGTCGAGCCCTCTCCCTTCCCCCTACCCCCTTGGCAGCCATGAGGCTGTTCTCTGTGAGTCTGTTTCTGTTTTGTAGTTACGTTCACTTAGATTCTACATATGCGTGATATCAAAAGGTGTCTGTCTTTCTCTTTCTGACGTACTTCACTTTGTGTGATTAAATAGGAAGTAAATCCAGACGAGAGGGGATATATGTGTACGTGTGGCTGATTCACTTTGCTGTACAGCAGAAACTGACACAGCAGTGTAAAGCTCTGCTTTATACTCCATTTTTTTAAATAAAACGTGTCGTACGGATATGCCATGGAATACTTTTTGTTTAGTCACTGTTAGATTCTTTTGCGACCCCATGGACTGTAGCCCATCAGGCTCCTCTGTCCATGGAATTCTCCGGACAAGAATACTGGGGTGGGTTGCCATTTCCTTCTCGAGGAGATCTTCCCCACCCAGGNTTATACTCCATTTTTTTTTAAATAAAACGTGTCGTACGGACATGCCATGGAATACTTTTTGTTTAGTCACTGTTAGACTCTTTCGCGACCCCATGGACTGTAGCCCATCAGGCTCCTCTGTCCATGGAATTCTCCAGACAAGAATACTGGGGTGGGTTGCCATTTCCTTCTCGAGGAGATCTTCCCCACCCAGGGACTGAACCCAGGGTCTCCTGTGTTGCAGGCAGATTCTTTACCACCCAGCCACCAGGGAAGCCCAATGGAATACTACTCAGCTATTTTAAAAAGGTGAAGGGATGAAATAATGCCATCTGCAGCCACATGGATGCCAAAATAAAACGTGTCGTACGGATATGCCATGGAATACTTTTTGTTTAGTCACTGTTAGATTCTTTTGCGACCCCATGGACTGTAGCCCATCAGGCTCCTCTGTCCATGGAATTCTCCGGACAAGAATACTGGGGTGGGTTGCCATTTCCTTCTCGAGGAGATCTTCCCCACCCAGGGACTGAACCCAGGGTCTCCTGCGTTGCAGGCAGATTCTTTACCACCCAGCCACCAGGGAAGCCCAATGGAATACTACTCAGCTATTTTAAAAAGGTGAAGGGATGAAATAATGCCATCTGCAGCCACATGGATGCCATAGGAAGCGTTTCTTTATTCATTCCACTCCTGGACTTTAGGCAGAGGGTGCAGGTAGCAGATGGGGGCTGCTGCTCTTGGCAGCATTGAGCATCTTGTCAGAGTGGACCCCACAGAGTTGGACATGGACCACAAGGTGTCTTTGCAGGTAAAGCACTGCTCTCTGTGGGAGTCACAGCCCAGCGGTGGGGGTGAAGAGCTCTCCAGGAGACGCAGGAAGGCGTGCTGCCCGCCTACAGGGCCCAGGACAGCACAGAGCTCCCCCTGACCTGCATTCCCGTCCGAGTGCTCTGAGGGCCGCTGAGGTTACTCAGCTAATTCACGGAGGGCCATTAACCAGAGGTGACGCCTGACGCCACTGCAGAAGCAAAACAAGAATTCAGCTGCGCCAAGCCCGTTGAAATGTTCAGATACACACACAATTGCAAAAGCAAACGAGACCCCCAAATGCAGCAGTTCCGAGGGCAATTAGACTAAAAGCAAGAGATTAGGTTCGAATTTAGACTTTGCTGATTAGATATGAGAATGGAGCAAGTTGCCAGACAAAATACAGGAGGCCCTGTTAAACTTGAATTTCGAATAAATTTGAATAATCGTTTAAGGGTGCCCCACGCAATGTTTGCTAAATTTGGCCACCCTGGCACTCTAGGAGTTGAGGTTATCGGTTGCGAGGTAGATAATGGGGTGACCTTTGTCAGCGTTGATGTGACATTGAATAGAACTTTGGGCAGGTCTTTCCCTATGTGTGTGTCACTCCTGGAGACAGGAGCTATGTCCTTTGGAATTGTAACCCACGGTCCCTAATGCCCAGGCTATGAGCAGTGGTAGGTGAACTGTGTCTTGAATTGGGTATAATGATTAAAAGATGTTTAGGTGGCCTTGAGCAGAGCAGCTGATGGGAAAGGTGGCTAAAAACAAGATTGCAAAGACCATGCAGCTCCCTGAAGGGTCTGCTCCTGGCTGTTCTCAGGGAGGAGTCCGGGGTTGGAATCAGACATGGCAGCAACGTGGAATCTGAACATTATCAGAGCAGAGGTGTGGGGGACATTCATGATAGAGGATTAGTGATTAAGTGACAGTGTGGCTCCCCTCCCCAGATTATAAAAATCATTTTTGTATATTGGAAAACTGAAACAAAACACTACAGAAAAATAGCGATTAAATTCATTCATAGCCTCACAACCTATAGATAACCATAATTAATATTTAATTCTATGCTTACAGTATTTCTGATAAGTATATACACATATAAGGACATGTGTCCATATTTAGAAAATAAAACTCATATTTCATATATAATTTTTATCTACCTTTTTTCAAAATATTTTACTGTAGGCATTATTCATGTCTTTATATATTCTTTGAGTATGTAATAACCAAGTTTTCCAGTAATATTTACTAATTAATGCATCATTTCTCTAGTTTCTTGAAAATTTTCTTCCATCATATGCTTTTTTGTGGCTTTCTGTTCTCTCCTGTGGTGCTCTTTATCCTATGATATTGCCAGGTTTTTCTGATGAGTATAATCTTGTAAACAGTTTAGCCATGTCTCTGCATTGCTCCTCTTTTAAGTAAAATTGCCTGCATTTTTCTTTTATGTTTCCAGATAATCTTCAGAATCACATTTCCAAGTTATAAAATAATGTCATTCTGAAATCTATTAGAAAAGCCTTACAGTTACCTAATATTGGAGGGAAGAATTACATTTATAAAATAATATCTTTCCTTCTAGGAATAAAATTTACTTTATTTTACTACTTTCTTTGTGAGGTGAAGTCGCTCAGTCGTGTCCGACTCTTTGCGACCCCGTGGACTGTAACCTACCAGGTTTCTCTGTCCATGGGATTCTCCAGGCAAGAATACTGGAGTGGATTACTTTCTTTACTACATTGTAAATGTATTTTTTTTTTTATAGAGACCCTTAATGTTTCTTTTACAATTCATTCCTAGCTATCCTGTGTACTTTTTATTCTTTTGAATAAATCTCTTTTAAAAAATGCTACTTGACTTTTTGAAAATTTTAAAGGGTTGTGGAGGCTTAGTTTGGGCTTCCCTTGTGGCTCAGCTGGTAAAGAATCTGCTTGCCATGCAGGAGACTTGGGTTTGATCCCTGGGTTGGGAAGATCCCCTGCAGAAGGGAAAGGTTACCCACTCCACTATTTTGGCCTGGAAAATTCCACAGACTGTATAATCCATGGAGTCACAAAGAGTTGGACACGACTGAGCAACTTTCACTTTGTGCTTATTCATCTTGTTTCACCCAACGTTCTATGTAACTTTTTAGTCCAAGTAGATTTTTAGTAGATTCCTTTGATTTTCCCAAGGAGAAAAATCCTTCATCATCTGGAAATGACAAGTTGGTCCTGTTGCCACTAAAGCTCACTCTCTTTTCAGTCATTGGTTTTATTGCTCTGGGTCAGTCAGTCAGTCAGTTCAGTCGCTCAGTCGTGTCCGACTCTTTGTGACCCCATGAATTGCAGCACGCCAGGCCTCCCTGTCCATCACCAACTCCCGGAGTTCACTCAGACTCATGTCATCGAGTCAGTGATGCCATCCAGCCATCTCATCCTCTGTCATCCCCTTTTCCTCCTGCCCCCAATCCCTCCCAGCATCAAAGTATTTTCCAGAGTCAACTCTTCGCATGAGGTGGCCAAAGTACTGGAGTTTCAGCTTTAGCATCATTCCTTCCAAAGAAATCCCAGGGCTGATCTCCTTCAGAATGGACTGGGTAGAACTTCCAAAAATTAGTGTGTAATTGTGGTGATGGCAGATGTACCTGATTCCAATGAAAACTCAGGTGCTTCACCATCACATGTAATCTCCACTGGGTTCAAACATATCCTTTTTCCTTACATCAAATTTTTTTTTGATCTGCTAATATTGGTATTTGATTCTATCTAATACGTTTTTTTCTTATGATACTTAGAAGATTTCTGCTCTCTGGCCTGTTTATGTAATATATTTTAATAGTAGCTTTAACACACCCCTTCATTCTTGGCCTCGAATATTATTTTTCGATGTCATATCAGACTCACATCCCTAATGTTTTCTCTCTGTATAATGGGAACAGAGTTTGTGTTTTTCTTCTCTCATGCTGTGGTTGTCAAGTTTTAGAACCAGGGTTAAGATAGCTTTACTAACTAGGAAGCTTCAGATCTTCTCCCCTTTCAAACAGTTTACAGAGTCCGAGAATTATCTGTTCTTAAAAGTTGGAAAAAATTGTTCATAAAAACATGTGAGTCAGGAGCCTTTTTTGGAGGTGAGCCTTTGACACTTTCAATTTCTTCCCTGTTTTTTTTTTTTCTATTCAGGTCATCTGCTTTTATCCTGAATCCCTTTTGGTCATTTCTGTTTTCCTAGAAAATCATCGATTTCATTGAGATTTTCAAATTGATTAGCATAGAGTAGTAACCTATTGTTCTCTTACAATGCTTTTAAACTCTTGTCCACAGCATCATTTCCTTGTGACTGATTTTGTCCATTTATTTTTTCTCTCTTGTTTCAATTAGCTGTGTTGAGTTTGTTCATGTTATTGGTCCAGTTATAATATTAATAAGGTCCAAATATTAGAACCCTGGGTACAGATACTGACGAGGAGATTTGAGCATCTGTGGATTTTGGTCTCCACAGAAGACCCTGGATCCAGTACTAAGAGATGGCCGTTGTTCAAAATTACAGTTTTTCCCTTCAAAAGTACAACAGCTATTTATCCAATATCTTATCTTAATTTTATGAGATTGAGTTTGTATTATTTTAACTGGCATTACTAATTTACAGGGTTGTTTTTTTTAAGCATAGTATGGCTTTTTAAAATATTTATTTATTTGGCTGTGCCAGTCTTAGGTGTGGCCTGGAGGATCTTTAGCTGTGGGATATGGGATCTAGTTCCTTGACCAGAGATTGGACCGGCCCCCCTGCATTAAGACTGAGGACCACCAGGGAAGTCCCATAGTATGTTTAGATGATGTTATCCTAAAATTTCCACTTTGGGGAAGAAATATACTAAGGTTGGCTAAATAAGTGTATCATCAGTTTGTATTAATATGTCATGAGCACGTTAAAATAAAGAGGATTCCCATCTTTAGGGTTGAGATTTGGTATGCTTATAGTATCATTAGTTTTAGTACTTAAATTCATTATAATCTTAATTATCTGTGACTTCCTTCATCTGTAAATGACCAAGAATAGTATATTACTGTGTTTCTATTCCTTTCTCCTTGTATTTTTAATTGATGTTCTTTCTATGCTTTAATTTGATGTCTTCAGTTGTGTGTATGTGTTATATTTTCCGGAGAAGGCAATGGCACCCCACTCCAGTACTCTTGCCTGGAAAATCCCATGGACGGAGGAGCCTGGTAGGCTGCAGTCCATGGGGTCGCTAAGAGTCGGACACGACTGAGCGACTTCACTTTCACTTTTCACTTTCATGCACTGGAAAAGGAAATGGCAACCCACTCCAGTGTTCTTGCCTGGAGAATCCCAGGGATGGGGGAGCCTGGTGGGCTGCTGTCTATGGTGTCGCACAGAGTCGGACACGACTGAAGCGACTTAGCGGTAGCAGTTATATTTTCATGGCGGAGTATTCTTCTTGAAGTATAAGGGGACACAATACTATTCCTTTCCTTCTGTGTAAGGTATTGCATCTTTCATTTTACTTCAGTAGAAATATTTGTGATTATCTGTCTTTGTCAGTGTGGGTGAATCTTTCTCAGCTTTACTTTTAGCTGTTCTGAGTAATTTTACTTAAAATGTGATGTCTTTAAGGAAACGGACTAATAATACCTACTTCTTATAGCAGTTTTAAGGGTTCAGTGAGATAATACAATTAAAACTAGTGTAGTATTTGGCACATAGGAAATGCTCGTGAAATACTAACTAATGCTAGCACTAAACAGCATACACTGAATTTTTCAAACAAAATGACAATTTAAAAACTGTAATCAAAGAGGATGGCCTATTTGATTTTATGATCACATGGTTTATTTAGGCACTTTTAAAAAAAGTAAGTCTGTAACTTTCTTATAATTTTATTTGTTTATTTTTTTGGCTGTGCTAGGTCTTTGTTGTTGGGCGGGCTTTTCTCTAGTTGCAGAGAGCAGGGGCCACTCTCTTGTTTCCGTACGAGGGCTTCTCATCTTCATGGCTTCTCTTGTTGCAAAGCACAGGCTTTAAGGGTGCGTGGGCTTCAGTAGTTGCAGCTCCTGGGCTCCAGGGCTCGGTCTCAGAAGCTGTGGCGCACGGGCTTAGTTGCTCTGTGGCATGTGGGATCTTCCCAACCCAGGGATTGGGACTGTGTCTCTTGCATTGGCAGAAGGGTTCTTTACCACTGATCCTCCAGGGAAGCCCTATTGAGGCACGATTCTTGACATCTTTCTATTTTTTACACTCCCCTTGGTCTCTCCTTGTTTGTTCACTTTACTTTCTCTCACGTGTTCAGGTACTGTGATTAGTACTCTGAACGCTACTGTGAGCAAAATGTTCTTGTCCTGACCTCAGGCAGCTTATGCTCCAGCAGGCAAACACGGATGAAGTCATCCTTCAAACTACATGAAATTCCAGCCACAGTTGCAGCTGCTATGTGCATCGTGAAAGTAAAACCAGAAGTGCCACCTTGTACTCGTGTAAACATTGAGAAGGCACTTTTCGTACATTACATCTCATGAGAAGGGTGATGCTGGTAAAGAGGTCTCTCTCAGTGGGGTGTGATGAAAGGATGGAGGGTTAATTCCTTCATGATAAACATCTATGCGTAAATTGTCACAGACAGCTCACCGCGATCTGTCACATTAGGATATAGAGAAACGTCGACTTCTGATGGATTTCACAGTTTCCTGAAAATTCCAGGATTGCCCTTGAGGACTTTTCAATTTTCCAAGGTGCCTCGGCCTGGGAAACATTGACCCTTGAGGCTGCACAGCTGTTTGTAGCAGGACAGTCCTCCTACTAGACATTGTGGAATGTCTAGTGACAATGCCGGCCTCCTCTCACTAGACGCCAGTAGCATGCACCCCATGATAACCACAACCACTTCCAGACCTTGCTGTATTCACCATATCTTCTATTTTCTGTCGTTCTGATGCTTTGTCATCCGAGGTCTTGCTCACTCTGGAAATGTTCCTCCAAATACTGGTTAGCTAATTCTTAGAAATAATAAACAGGTCACCCACAGGCATACTTTTCAATTACAAATCCACCAAACCCAAGCCCACACTCCAGCTACCTCTTGTATGGAATTCCCACACTTCAGACCACTACCCACCTGCTCTGCTCATTACAAGACCAGATATCAAACAATTAGGGACACCTCTATGCCCCAAGAGCCTGGTGAAATGATTCACGCTAAATCCAATTCTAAACCTGCTTACCCTGCCTCTCATTCCTTCCCATGGAAACCCCAGTAAAGGCTCGACTCCATGGTTCCCCTTCTCCTTTTGTCCCCTGATTGACCCTGGTGCTTTCCCAGTTGTCTCCCACCATGGTGTGCCCCCTCCTCTTGGGAACTGTGAGTAATAAACTATCTTTTACAGACATTGTTTCCTGATCTCTTGGCCATCTTGTACCTCAAATCTGCTATGAATGCACTAAATTTAAAGCACTTCCCAAATGTCTTCTGGTGCAAAATTGTCCCAGGGTGAGAATGATTGGGTTAACTTGACACCTGAACAGCTGTATCTCTTTTTTTTTTTTTTTTTTTAAGAAAATTATCTAGGTGATATGAGAGCAACAAGTTTGGGGAAACTTAACCTTTAGAGTTTGTGCACAAAACTTTGAGCTTGGCACTCAGAGTTCCAGATAGTCTGACCCCTCCAGCATGAATTCTTTCTCCTCTTCTGTAAAACACTTTGCAGCTCTAGTCCTCTTGTTTTGTGTCTGATCCTCAACTACATGCTGACCCCTCACTTCCAAATCTTTGTCCTAAATGCCAACCCCCGCTTTTCTAACAACTTTTCAGACTTCTCATTTCATATGTATTTTTAAAGTAGTGTTTGTTTATGGAAGGAATCAACTCACCACGTCTTAATCTGGACACTTCTGAAACTGCTAAAACACTACTCTCATAACGCCTGACAAACCCTCACGCAAATAGTATTATCTTCACAGGTAGCACTCATGGTAAAGAACCCGCCTGCAAGTGCAGGTGACGAAAGAGACAGGATCAATCCCTGGGTCAGGAAGATCCCCTGGAGGAGGGCATGGCAACCCACACCAGTATTCTTGTCTGGTGAATCCTGCGACAGAAGAGCCTGGCAGGCTACAGATCATGAGGTCCCAAAGAATCGGACACGACTGCAGTGACTTAGCACTGCATGCAAATATGAGGCAGTCGTTGAAAATTTGTAGTCTCATCACACATGGCCACTTCTCACAGTTTACTACTTTTTAATAATTTTATTTATTTATTTATTTTTAATTTTCGGCTGCTTCACAGTTTAATTTTATGTCCGTATCTATGGTCATTTGATTCCTGTCTCCAGCATCAGACCCAAGGCTTCAAAGATGGAGTCTATTTTTGCATTATTTACCATGATATCTGGCAGCAAACAGTGACTAAATACAAGAATTGATTAATTAACCAATTAATTAATCACTACTTTATCTTGTCTTCTCAACGTGATTTCAGGCTCCTGCTGAATATTCCTTGGTTTCCACGCTTCTTTCCAATCTTATGAATATAGTTATGTTCAAATAGTACATACTGAAACAATAAATGGCAACTATTATCTAAACCACATTAGCGTTATCAGTTGTGCTTCACAGCAATGGTGCTACAGAGGCCAACACTCATTTGTTTTATTTTTTTAAATGGGCAGGCTCCCTTCAAACAACAACAAAAAAAAACCCAGCAATTGCATTTGAAAGAGATATGATGTTATTTATGGCAATTATGTCACTGCTTATCTGGAAAGGACAGGTTTAATTAAAACTGAGCATTGGTGCCTGAACCCAAAAACTATCCTCAAATTTGACAAATGTCTGTATTGTTGAGACACTTCCAAAAATTGAATGGAATTAACAGAAAGTGTTCTCTGCTATATTTATTTCTGTTTCCTACACAAAGATATCCTGCACCCGAGGGGTAAAAAGCAAAACATGCTTCCCCAGCTCCCTGTTTTTTCACCTCTCCATGTGTGCATGCTAAGTCGTGTCATGGACTGTAGCCCACCAGGCTCCTCTGTCCATGGGATTCTCCAGGCAAGATTACTGGAGTGGGTTACCATTTCCTTCTCCAGGGGATATTCACAACCCAGGGATCAAACTCGCATCTCTTGCATTTCCGGCACTGGCAGGCGAATTCTTTACCACAGTGCCACTAGGGAAGCCCCATATAGAGATAAGTCAGAATCAGAAAAGAGCCATGGCATGGATATAACTGGAGAGAAGGAAGAAAGAAACATGCCAAACAAAAGCCAGATGGAGAGTATACATCAGAAGAATTACTTTGCAAACAACAATACAAACAAACATTTATCCTCAGAGTCAAAGAATTTTTGATGGCATCTCTGAAACTCAGAACTCAAAGAAGAGATACAGAATCAAAGGAGATGTGATGAGGCAACAGAAAGAAATAATGTGAGCTGAAAGAGTGCCAGGGAAAACGTGTATGAGAAAAAAGAAAATATCACTCCAAAAACCTTTTTGAAAAATCAGTTCAAAAACCCAGATTCTTCAGAAATCAAAATAAATATTGCTGAGTAAGAGAGACGTGAAAGACAGGCTTAGGAAAAGGAAATGAACAAAATATGTGAAGAGTGACAGAGAAAATGAGACATGGGGGATAAACAAGCACATGATGGGTGATCCCCAAAAGGAAACTGAACAAAAGAAGTACATTTAAAATACTCAAATATATGAGAGGAACATTCTATAAAACAAAGGTAATTACATGTCTTATGATGGAAAGGGTGCCCTGTGTTCAAGAATCAGAGAAAATGAGACATGGGGGATAAACAAGCACATGATGGGTGATCCCCAAAAGGAAACTGAACAAAAGAAGTACATTTAAAATACTCAAATATATGAGAGGAACATTCTATAAAACAAAGGTAATTACATGTCTTATGATGGAAAGGGTGCCCTGTGTTCAAGAAGAATTGGTACAGGATAATCAACCAAATATCAATAACCTCAGATATGCAAGCCCACCAGGCTCCTCTGTCCATGGGATTCTCCAGGCAAGATTACTGGAGTGGGTTACCATTTCCTTCTCCAGGGGATCTTCACAACCCAGGGATCAAACTCGCATCTCTTGCATTTCCGGCACTGGCAGGCGAATTCTTTACCGTAGTGCCACTAGGGAAGCCCCATATAGAGATAAGTCAGAATCAGAAGAGAGCCATAGCATGGATATAACTGGAGAGAAGGAAGAAAGAAACATACCAATCAAAAGCCAGATGGAGAGTATACATCAGAAGAATTACTTTGCAAACAACATTTATCCTCAGAGTCGAAGAATTTTTGATGGCATCTGTGAAACTCAGAACTCAAAGAAGAGATACAGAATCAAAGGAGATGTGATGAGGCAACAGAAAGAAATAATGAGCTGAAAGAATGCCAGGGAAAACGTGGACAAGAAAAAAAAAATCACTCCAAAAACCTTTTTGAAAAATCAGTTCAAAAACCCAGATTCTTCAGAAATCAAAATAAATATTGCTGAGTAAGAGAGACGTGAAAGACAGGCTTAGGAAAAGGAAATGAACAAAAT
>SJYT01015685.1:150014-201627 GCA_006410635.1 Cephalophus harveyi | reverse complement strand
ATCACTCCAAAAACCTTTTTGAAAAATCAGTTCAAAAACCCAGATTCTTCAGAAATCAAAATAAATATTGCTGAGTAAGAGAGACGTGAAAGACAGGCTTAGGAAAAGGAAATGAACAAAATATGTGAAGAGTGATGGAGAAAATGAGACATGGGGGATAAACAAGCACATGATGGGTGAATCTCCAAAAGGAAACTAAACAAATGAAGTAGATTTAAAATATTCAAATATACAAGAGAGGAACATTCTATAAAACCAAGGTAATTACATGTTTTATGATGGAAAGGGTGCCCTGTGTTCAAGAAGAATTGGTACAGGATAATCAACCAAATATCAATAACCTCAGATATGCAGATGACACCACCCTTATGGCAGAAAGTGAAGAGGAACTAGAAAGCCTCTTGATGAAAGTGAAAGAGGAGAGTGAAAAAGTTGGCTTAAAGCTCATAGGTCAGGAAGCAACAGTTAGAACTAGACATGGAACAACAGACTGGTTCCAAATAGGAAAAGGAGTCCGTCAAGGCTGTATATTGTCACCCTGCTTATTTAACTTATATGCAGAGTACATCATGAGAAATGCTGGACTAGAAGAAGCACAAGCTGAAATCAAGATTGCCAGGAGAAATATCAATAACCTCAGATATGCAGATGACACCACCCTTATGGCAGAAAGTGAAGAGGAACTAAAAAGTCTCTTGATGAAAGTGAAAGAGGAGAGTGAAAAAGTTGGCTTAAAGCTCAACATTCAGAAAACGAAGATTCTGGCATCCAGTCCCATCACTTCATGGGAAATAGATGGGGAAACAGTGGAAACAGTGTCAGACTTTATTTTTTTGGACTCCAAAATCACTGCAGATGGTGACTGCAGCCATGAAATTAAAAGATGCTTACTCCTTGGAAGAAAAGTTATGACCAACCTAGATAGCCTGTTGAAGATCAAAACATTACTTTGCCAACAAAGGTCTGTCTAGTCAAGGCTATGGTTTTTCCTGTGGTCATGTATGGATGTGAGAGTTGGACTGTGAAGAAAGCTAAGCGACGAAGAATTGATGCTTTTGAACTGTGGTGTTGGAGAAGACTCTTGAGAGTCCCTTGGACTGCAAGGAGATCCAACCAGTCCATTCTGAAGGAGATCAGCCCTGGGATTTCTTTGGAGCAAATGATGCTAAAGCTGAAACTCCAGTACTTTGGGCCCCTCATGCGAAGAGTTGACTCATTGGAAAAGACTCTGATGCTGGGAGGGATTGGGGGCAGGAGGAGAAGGGGACGACAGAGGATGAGATGGCTGGATGGCGTCACTGACTCGATGGACGTGAGTCTGGGTGAACTCCGGGAGATGGTGATGGACAGGGAGGCCTGGCGTGCTGCGATTCATGGGGCCGCAAAGAGTCGGACACGACTGAGTGACTGAACTGAACTGAACTAACTAGGAGATAGTGGAAGACAGAGGAGCCTGGCATGCTGTAGTCCATGGGGTCAGAAAGATCTGGACATGACTTAGGAACTAAACAACAAGTCACCAAAATGTTACATCTTTATACTATTTTAAATGAATCTTTCATAAGAGTTTTATAATTGCATTCTGAAATACAGTAAACACATACGTGTTACTGGTGGGTTGACAAAACATGGCTAAAGAAATATAATCAATGCAACTTTATGAATTCTCATTGTCCTTTCAACATTTATCCATAGAAATCTTTCCTGGTTGTTAACTTAAAAAATCATAACTTTATTGCACAGAAACCCTTTTAATAATTTCATTATAAATGTCCAGTGCAATAGTTAAAATCTTCAATAACTCATTGAAAAGTAAAGTTTCTGGTAACTTCTCCCCACAAGCCCCAACCACTCTTCCCTTCTCCACCAGTATTGCTGAGTAGTAAGTAGAGCTTTGTTTTGTTTGTTTTTTAATGAAGGGGTATGATTGGCTTTCCCCCTTTATTCCAGTCATAATTTTACTTCATGCTTTTAGTCCTTGAGGGGTTAGATTTGGGGTAATGGAATACAGAAAATTGCTGTTAACAGTGATAAGATAATCTGTATAGTCTTTGATCCTGGCATAGGTTGAAAATCAACTCTGGTCTTCAAGTTGCTTTCCTGGAAACTCCAAGAATGGTTTTTGGGACTCTCTGGACAATGCATGAGTGGACCACACAATTGGTCCTATATCTGTCCTGCTCCTCCAGATGCCCTCTCATCCTCCTATTCCCTACTCCTTCACTCCTAGCCTTCTAGTTACCCACTCTGACACAGTTTCTTGGGCAGGATTCAAGAGGGATTCATTCTTGCAATCATTTTTCTGTGGCCCATTTTTTTAAATGGACAATTCCTATGGTCTTCTCTTCTCTTCTGAAAAAGAGCAGTCCACCATTCTGCTGCTAACATCACTCTGGCTTTCTTAACCTGTGTCAGGGATACATTCTAAGTCTCCAGGGTGGGCATAACCTCTGGGTGGTCCCACTGGGTCTGTTCCAAATGTCTGAGGCTAAGAGTAAGTCCTCTACTTAACTGGGTATCCTGTATTTTATCTGGCTACTTTATTCATTCTTCCTTTGTGGCTGAGTAGAATGTAAAAGCACCTCTCTTCAATATATCCTTTCCAAATCTCACTACAACTTTCCTATTAATCTGGGCTATATCCAGATTAATCAAAAGAAATAGCCAAGGACTAAGGACTAGTGTATTTTGGTATATCCCATAACTCATTAAGTACAAAAAAATCTATCTTACCTCAGCATCTCAGCTGAAATTTTAAATTTATCTTCTTGTTTTAATAATTGTGATATATTGTACCTTTGTGGGCTATTTAAAAATTCTCTAAAACTTCACAAAGCATATGTTTTATTTTCTAGAGATAACAGGATTTTAATAACAGCTAAGGAGGAATCTGAGACCCTGTTCTATCTATTCCTGTGGTCTAGGTGCTACTCTTGACCTTCTCACACATGGTATGTTTAATTTTTCTTTGTTTTTTAGGATGATTATTGATTTTTAAAATCTAATCTAGCTGGAGTTACAATCAATAGATGAAACCAATCAATTGTATCTTGCCTTACAATCAACAGATTGCTTAAATATTGCAATTTGTTATTTTAATATTGTGGCCAACAAAATAATATCAAGGCTTTTACAAAATGTTTAAATAGGGAAGATGCTAGGCTTAAAATAGATCAACTAGCATGCACGAATTGGTCCTATTTTAGGAACATAGAAGAGAGACAAACAGAACATTCACAATAGACACAGTTAATACTTGGACACACCTCACAATGATACTGAAGCCACAAAATAGTCATAAAACATAAATGGGAAGTAATGTCTAAGTGGAATTATAATTAACTAGGATAAGAAAATAAAGGCTAAGAGTACAAGTTCTAAAAATTATTAAACAGATCATCAAACATTCTTGAATGCTTTTTAAAAATTGATTTTATATAAGGAATTAAAATTAAGAGTGAAAATCCCTGCCTATATGAACATTAAGCAATGGCACTGTTTGATACTTTTACTGTGGGTGTACCTAAACCACACTTCTCACAATGACATCTGGATAACTGAAAATGTACAATTACCTATCTTATCTTCATTTTAACATATTCCATACTGGTTGCAATAAATATTTTGGGCAAATGGTTTGGTAGTCTATTCCTTGCCTCTTTCAGAGCTTTGCCCCTCATTTTATTAATGTCTCTCCAAAAGCTTCCTGGAGGTCTTTTGCTATTTTCTATGGCAGAGATACTTAAACAGTTACTTCTGCACTCTGGATTACCATTCACAATAGTTAACACACCATGATATAATCAGGTGTGAATCTCATAAATCACCTTTATAGGCATTCAACTAGTGTCTTCTTTGGCAGGCACCATACAGACGATAAAAATTTTTGTCTGTTTTACAATTTTTATTTCCATTTTTATGTTATTTTATTCATATTTTCTGACCTCCCAGGTGGTGCTGGTGGTAAAAAACTTGCCTACTAATGCAATAGACAAAAAGACACTGGTTCAATCCCAGGAAGATCCCCTGGAGAAGGAAATGTTAACCCACTCCAGTATTCTCGCTTAGAGAATCCCATGGTCAGAGGAACCTGGTACGTTACAGTCCATGGGTTCTCAGAGTTGGACATGACTGAAGAGGCTTAGCATGCACACATTCATATTTTCTCAGTTCAGTTCAGTCGCTCAGTTGTGTCTGACTCTTTGAGACCCCATGGACTGCAGCACGCCAGGCCTCCCTGTCCATCACCAACTCCTGGACTTTACTCAAATTCATGTCCATTGAGTCAGTGATGCCATTCAACCATCTCATCCTCTGTCGTCCACTTCTCCTCCTGCCTTCAATCTTTCCCAGCATCAGGGTCTTTTCAAACGAGTCAGTTCTTCTCATCAGGTAGCCAAAGTATTGGAGTTTCAGCTTTAACATCAGTTCTTCCAATGAATATTCAGGACTGATTTCCTTTAGGATGGACTGGTTGGATCTCATTTCAGTCCAAAGGACTCTCAAGAATCTTCTCCAACTCCACAGTTCAAAAGCATCAATTCTTCTGTGCTCAGCTTTCTTTACAGTCCAACTCTCACATCCATACATGACTACCGGAAATATGAACCTTTGCCTTGACTACATGAACCTTTTTTGGCAAAGTAATGTCTCTGCTTTTCAATATGCTGTCTATGTTGGTCATAACTTTTCTTCCAAGGAGTAAGCGTCTTTTAATTTCATGGCTGCAGTCACATTTCCTAAACAGAGAAAAAGTGTTTCCTCTTTCATATCTACTGTTTTGCAAATAAAATCCATGTAATTTTTATGAAAGAATTTTAACTTCCAGAATTACTATATAATTCATTTAATATTTATCAAGTTTGTTATGTATCTTCCTTCATTTAAGAGGTCACATAACCAAGAAATGAACAGAAAACCAGATCTGAGATGTCATACATCACATATACTGTAAACAAGGTACAAAGCTGCAAATAATCCAACTGAAAAAAAAATAAGTGTAAAACATTTGTATTCTGAGGAAACCAACATGCAACTGTATTAGAATATTTTTTCCTGTGGTGTTCATAAAAATTTCAAAAATTCAGAAAAAAATGTAATGTTAAAAATATGGAGCCCTCTAAGAACTCTGCCTCTGAAAGAACAATAGAGGGGAAATAGGTGATACTGAGTAATGGTATATCCAAAAAAAAAAAAAGAAGGAGGAGGAAAGCAAGACAAAATAGCTAGTGAAACACAAGGAGAATCTGATTTTCTCCTTGGGGCAAACTTAACATCAACCTGCTTGACAAATGAAAGACACACAATTGAATATGGGAGATATTACCATTGGCAAAGTACTTATTATTGCAATATGGATATAGAAAATAACAGCTATCATACAAAGGGACTTTGAAAGGACCAGACTTTAACATAAATTAATTAAGGTTAGGGGAGAAGGTCTCTTTGATAGAGCAAGCATTAGGAATTTCATCTTTCAGTTAAGTAATAAACTAACTAAATAGTCAGGCTTTACACTATTTCAAAGCAAAAAACAAAGCAGGTAGCAGGGAAGGGCTGTTATGGTACACTGCAGTTTGAAAAGAAGAATTCAAGATTGGTTATTTGTAAGTTAAGTTAGTTAATTTTACTTGTTAAAGGAAAAAGATGAAAAAGAATTAAAAATTGCCTATCTGTATTTTATATATTTTGAAAAACAACTTCCAATTTTCTCTTATTAGCTATTAGATAGTGTTGTAACTTCTACTTTCCATTTAATACATTATTACAAAGTTTATATATTATATATTAGTGATATGGTGAAGTGAGGATATGTTTTCTTTTTTTAAAATAGTCTTTGAGGAGCCAATGCTTCTATATATATGTCTGGACATGTGTCCTGCAGTCACACTTTTCCCTGCTTTTATTTCACTCCCACTTCATTACCTGGCTCCAACAAATGATGATCCTCAATGACCAATGAGCATAGTCTTCTTATACAGTTTGTTGTATCTAAGGATGTCTAGCCACGGCAGTAAGTGGGGCCTGAAATCTAGCCATGTTTCTCTCCCCAAGCTGTGTACCTTGGCATGGGGTGTGTATGCCCGAAGAAAGGTCACCTTTCTCTAGTTCTCATAAAGGCTCCATCTGCTTGCCAAGCTGTTCACCTGCAGGGCTACCTCTGCCTAGTAGGGAAGTCATTTGCTCATTTGTACAAAGGCTATGGAGCCATATGGGCTAGCAGAGGTCCCGCTAATGAAGAAACTCCATACTCTTTGCCTCAGTAATTGTTTCATGGATGGACCCAAGCTCAAATCTGGCCAATCAGAATATTCCCTTGAACTTTTACTTCACTATTAGCTTGAAATATTGCATTTAATAGCTAGGGTTGCAAAACTGAAGGATGATTGCAGCCATGTTCCTCATCATTTGCAGGGTCTATATGCAGAATTAAACAAACACAACAAGGAAAGAGAGCTAAGAGATGGGAAAAAAAGAGAACAAGCTCTGATTTGAATCCCTGGTTCCAGCCCTCACTGAAATAACTATCAGCATTTCCCAGCTACGGGACCCAGTGGATTCTTCCTTAATTAACTTGTTGCAAGTTGAGTTTCTGTTATGTTCAAACAAAAGAGTTCTGATATACACTGGTGGTATAGTGATTAGTTTGGTTGTTGCAATTCATTAGAAAGGATGTTGTACATAATGGAATGCTACTAACCTCCCCTTAATAGCAGTGCTCCAGTTACTATGTAATAACAAGCATCTGTTGCCTTTCAACCTGAATCTGTATATAAAGGCAGGTGTTTTCAGATTAAATGACTGAGTATAGTGGCATGAAGTTAGTCAGGAAAGGATCTCTGAAGACAGATGAATGCTTTTTCCCAATCTCAAAGTAAAGAAACTGGATTGGCCAGAGAATGAAATGGAAGATTCCTTAATTTGAGGAAAGAATAGGAGAAAAGGCACAAGGAAACAAGTTAGAGATATATATTATGACTCTCTTTTAAGTTTCAAAGGAATGAATTTATTAGCTCATTACTGAAAGTCTCCATGGATAGTATGGAAGCAGGATTGTTCTGATTTGTATTTAGATATGATTGTCTGGAGTCTCTCTTTTCTCTCCTCTCAGAGAGGGAACTGCTCTTTCTTTGTTATTCTAGCATAAGTCTTAGGAGTAATTATTACTGAGTTATTATGCTGCTTAGGTCATAGTACTGAGTAATTATGCTGCTTAGGTCATAGGTTCAAGCTTCACTGGATCCGAATGGCCAAGGTAATGTGAAGCTCTGATCAGTATTACCTGTAGTTGAGCATAGAGGCTCACCATCTGACCAAACACACTGATAAGTAAGTGTTTGCCCAAGAAAGGAGGGGGGACTATTACTAGAAAAAAGAAAATAGATGTTGGATAGATTAAATATCCAAAGTCCAAAGAAGAGGATAAGATGATTGGCTAGGTAACAAGGAGTGACTCTATTAGACAGCATAAAAAAAAATGAGGTTCGATAAATGAGGGGACCAAGTTCAAGAAATACTGAAGTGTTTTAAATGTGAAGTATTTGAATATCAGTATTGCACATAATAATGGAGTTTACACATGGCTATCTGTTTGGCACTGGAGAAATATCTGTGACGAGGTATGCCTCTTCTGAATAGGGAACTCATGTAATTTATATTCCAAGCTGCGACACTTTCAAGAGTAAAAGGGGAGTAGTCTTAATGATTACACTAGAAAAGAGAGGCATAAGTTGGGACTTTACCATGGAAAATGGGGGACAGATGGCTATCTTTTTCCTCAGGAAAGTTGCCAGAAAGAGTAGCTTAGACACTATTTCATGGGCAGTGGCATTTGACCCTGTTATCATAGCCAGAATCAATTCCAAGCATCTGTGACTAAATTTAAGGCAGTCACCTATAGCTGAACAAAAGAAGGACCAGAAGATTGGCAGGAAAATCTGTGCCAGAATGAATACTTGATCAGATGGTAATCTATGAATACAAAGCCAACTGGATTCTCTTGAGGTGTGTTAGATTCAAGACACAGAGCAAGAACGGTTGGAATGAAGAAAAAAATTTTTTAATCCGGGATAATAGAGTGTATTAGTTGGTATGGGCTAAAGGTCTATAAAAGACAGAAACAAATATGTCTAAACCAATGGAAGTTGTATCTTACTCCTGTGACAATCCCAAATGAGTGTCCTAATCAGTGGGAACTCTCTTCACACAGGGATCCTGAGAGTAGGGCTGTTTCTATTCTGTGGCTTTGTTGTCCCCAAGTCACAGATTAGAATTACCATCTGTACCATCAGGAGGGATCGATAAGACATTGGAGGAACCAACAAGTTTTTCTTAAAAGTCTTGGCCGGGAATGGTCCACATCATTTCTATTCACTTTCCATGGATAAGAACTAGTCACAGGATACAACTACCACTAGAAGTAAGGATGGGAATAGGGTCCTTTCTTGGGAAAGGAAGTAAGGCCAGGATACCTCTATACCAAGTAAAGGACTTCAGAAGTCTACCAGTGGTCTTTCTCCCAGGCTATAAACAGAACCTCAGCAAAATACCTGAGAGATAAAAAGATGGGCAGTTAGACTGAGTTAAAAATGGATATTTGCATAAGAAGCGGAGACAGAGAAATGTTGACTAAGCCTTCTCAGCCTAGCCTCCATAAATTGGTGTTTGAAGTATTTTCTCCTGACCTGCTCTTTTTGTTTACAGCAGTGTGTGCTTACACGCATTAATTTGGAGGAAAATATCTAAGAATTTTGTAACCTTATCAAGCTTAAGATCCACCTTTCTAACTTCCCCAAGCAATACCGTCTACTTCTATGGCTTTGATTACAGTTTACACTGTTTATGTCTTCAGGACAGACTTTTCTCCTGTGCTCCAGCCTGGCATATCTAGTACCGCTGCACAGCTCCACTGGATCTCATAAACACACAACTCAGCATCCCTGCACTGAATTCATCACTCACTCTCCTCCAGCCTGCTCCTCTGGGTTTGCATTGCAATGAACAGCATTACCATTAATCTGCATGTTCTGATGGGAAAGTTGTGAATCACCCCTAAATCTCTTTATTTCTCACACCTCATATAATTGATCAGGAACTGGAGCTCTCCTCCTTCTATGGCTGGAAGTCACCCACGTGACTTCATCTACTGCAGGTTTCATAATCCAGTTCATCTCTTCTTGCCCAGATTTTCACAGGAGACTTTAACGTATTTTTTCTACCATAAGTTTTGTCCTTCTATTGATTCTTTACACATCAGATAGAGTGATCATTCAAGTCCTATTAATATATATATACATATATAGGAGAAAGCAATGGCACCCCACTCCAGTATTCTTGCCTAGAAAATCCATGGATGGAGGAGCCTGGTAGGCTGCAGTCCATGGGGTTGCTAAGAGTTGGACATGACTGAGAGACTGCACTTTCACTTTTCACTTTCATGCCTTGGAAAAGGAAATGGCAACACACTCCAGTGTTCTTGCCTGGAGAATCCCAGGGGCGGGGAAGCCTGGTGGGCTGCTGTCTCTGGGGTCACACAGAGTTGGACAAGACTGAAGTGACTTAGCAGCAGCAGCAGCATTATATATATATATTTCCATCCCTTCTAAATAACTCTTATTTACCATATTGTGGCCTGTAAGGCCCTTTCATCAGTCAGGTTCCAATCAGAAAAACAGAGTCCACCCAAGTTAACTTAAAAAAGGACAGTGAATATAATAAACAATTACAAAGGAGTTGAGGGAAACAAAAATAAATATAGGCGATACTGAGATAGGTAGAAACTGGCAAAAGCAGGAAGCCACTACACTCTAGAGTGGCATGAACGGGAGATCAAGTAATATTGTCCAAATTCAGAGTCAAGAATTACTAAAAGAAGACAGAAATTCTGCAGGAACTTGTCTGACAGGAGTTGGGACTACGGATGAAGAGGGTCTGGTGAAACCTGGAATCATGAAGAAGATGCAGCCCCTTCAGAGAAAGAGAGAGAAGACCACTCTGACTTCTCATCTCCTGCTCTGCACCACTGCACCTTCAATCACTTAACTTACCTGGAAGCCAACTAGCAAGGAGCCGGTGTAACATACTTTCAGAACACAAGAACATTAGGAAAGATAAGCCTGCTTATCTTTCCAGCTTTAGCCCTGCCACTACTCTCTCCCTAGCATACTCTGCACTTCACCCCAAGAACCTCATTTCAGTTTCCTCCATACTCTTTGTTCCCTCTGTGTTTGTACACTCTTTCACCCCAATTCAGAAGGGCCAGAAAAGAGGACACACTTTTGCCTTCTCTCGAGTGCCTGGATATCCCCAGCAATGCTTTGGGTCTTAGCTTAAGTATCACACCTCTGGAAAGTCTATTTTGGTCTCCAAATGTGAACTAGATACCCTTAACATATGAGCTCTTAAGAGTCTATAATAAATTCCCATTAAAGCATTCATAAAAAAATTAAAACATGATATAAAGATATTTTCCAACTTACTATGTTCTGAGCCAGCTTACAAATTATATACAAGGAACAACAGACTGGTTCCAAATCAGGAAAGGAATACGTCAAGGCTGTATATTGTCACCCTGCTTATTTAACTTTTATGCAGAGTACATCATGAGAAATGCTGGACTGAGTGAAGCACAAGCTGGAATCAAGATTGCCGGGAGAAATATCAATAAGCTCAGATATGAGATGACACCACACTTATGTGAATGTGAAGTTACTCAGTCGTGTCCGACTCTTTGTGACCTCATGGACTGTAGCCTATGAAGCTCCTCTGTCCATGGGATTCTCCAGGCAAGAATACTGGAGTGGGTTGCCATTTCCTTCTCCAGGGGATCTTCCCGACCCAGGGATCGAACCTGGGTTTCCCGCATTGGAGGCAGACACTTTAACCTCTGAGCCACCAGGGAAGCCCCACACTTATGGTAGAAAGCAAAGAAGAACTAAAGAGCCTCTTGATGAAAGTGAAAGAGGAGAGTGAAAAAGTTGGCTAAAAACTCAACGTTCAGAAAACTAAGATCATGGCATCCTGTCTCATCACTTCATAGTAAATAGATGGGGAAACAGTGGAAACAGTGACAGACTTTATTTTTTCAGCTCCAAAATCACTGCAGATGGTTATTTCAGCCTTGAAATTAAGACACTTGTTCTTTAGAAGAAAATATATGACCAAACTAGACAGCATATTAAAAAGTAGAGACATTACTTTGCCAACAAAGGTCTGTCTAGTCCAAACTATGGTTTTTCCAGTAGTCATGTATGGATGTGAGAGCTGGACTATAAAGAAAGCTGAGTGCAGAAGAATTGATGCTTTTGAACTGTGGTGTTGGAGAAGACTCTTGAGAGTCCCTTGGACTACAAAGAGATCCAATCAGTCCATTCTAAAGGAGATCAGTCCTGAATACTCATTGGAAGGACTGATGCTGAAGCTGAAACTCCAATATTTTGGCCACTTGATGTGAAGAACTGACTCATTGGAAAAGACCCTGATACTGGGAAAGATTGAAGGTAGGAGGAGAAGGGGACAACAGAAGATGAGATGGTTGGATGGCATCACGGACTCAATGGATATGAGTTTGAGTAAACTTGGGGAGTTGGTGATGGACAGGGAGGCCTGGTGTGCTGCAGTCCATGGGGTCACAAAGAGTCAGACACAACTGAGAGATGCTAGTCACGATAGCATACAGTTGGTGCTCAATAACTATCCCTTAACTGACTGTGTGGATCAACAGATGAATGTGGTAAGTCAGAAAATAACAGAGGTTGACAGGGAGTGGTGCCCATCCCTGTTCTGGAACTTCAGTGAGGATTTCACTGCTGTTATAGTTTGAAAGACAAAGGATACTGTTCAAATTTTCCATGATTTCTGAATGTGTGTTAGCTACCTGGGCTTTTGTCTATCTTATTTCACTTCTACCCTTACTTCCTCACTCCTTGACTTAAGACAACACGCAACTTACTATATTAAATAGATGAAGGGGAAAGACACAAGAAACCAGAAACCCAGCTAAAGGACTATTGTAGAAATTTATGCATGAGTTTATAGGACAAATAAATTAAATATGAGAAAAGAATAATGAGGATAATATTTAAACATGGAAATAGTTTAATTTGGAAATAAAGGAAAGAAAGGAGTAATCAGAGAAAGCCATACTTACCTGAGAAATAACTAGAAAAATTTATCCCAATCCAGTTTAGATGCTTTCCTTTTTACTCATTTGTGAGAAAAAAGCAACAACAACAAAAATTAGCTAAAGAAAAGCTAATACTACCACATTCTAGGAAAAAAAGTACATAGTTCACTAATAGTTATTTTAAATACAATATATACCTCAAATAAAAACAAGAGTCAGTATGGTTCTGGCTTTAATCATCATTTCCTCAGTCATAAGTAGGTTGGGTGGCATCTCTCTCCCTCCTAATCCCACATATTGATTCTGCTGCTGGAAGCTGAAACAACCCTTATAAGAAGTGCTCTTATCACTCTCTGTTGGAATGAGCATCTTTTATTATGATAGTTGATTTATATGCAGTTTTTTTTCCATTTTAGTTCATCGATAATTTCTTTCCTAGCCATGTAGATTTGTTCTTGCCTCTTCTATTTCTAAACCTAATTTCAGTTACACAAATTTATGATGATGAAATTCTTCAGGGCTTCTAGTGTGACTGACTTAATATGTGAATGTGCTGTGCTTGTAATCTTCTGTTCTGTGTTGGAGAGGGTTTCAATTACTCCTATCTGTGAGCAGAACATCTTCTAGAGTAGTCCATGAGGAACATTTCTTGATATACAATGCTCCTTTCCAATGGCTTCTTGTCTCTATGCTATAGTTATTAACCTGAGCAGTTAGAGATAAAAATCTCATGCTCTGTAATAAAACTCTGCTTCACTAGATCTTTGGTTACTGTATATTGGTTCCATATATTATCAATATTAAATAAAGAAGCAAATAAAAATTGAAGTAGGATATGTTTACAAAAGATTACAGAGTTCAGTCATGAAAAAACAACAATATAGGTATGTTCTCAAACAAGCACTACTTGAATAAACTTGTCATTAAATCTAAACTTGTGACTAGGGATACTAAAAATCAATAACATATATGCCTTGAAATATAAACTCATTGAGTTTTTAAATTCAAATATAAGATCAACAATGATATTACTTGTAAAATAATTCATTACTTTGAAACTGGCTTTATGAAAAGTGAAAAATGTCTTCACACAAGAGAAAGGAAGCTAGAAGTAAAGGTAGAGATCAGCTTGCATGATATTTTAGGAAAACTTCCTATATCTCATATATCTTGTCACTCAACTTCCCACATGACTGTACACAAAGCAACTGTACAGCCAAGAAGACAAATAACAAATAAAACCATTACCACAAGAGTTCATAGCTGCATTTCACAGTCAGACACGAGTTCTACTGAGGAAGCTGATTTTGTGATGCTCTGAATAAGATAAAATACATTTTCCAAACACAGGCATAGCAATGTCACCTGAAAATTCTGGTTAGACATAACCCATAGGCAATTTTTATCTAATGGAGATAAATATATTAACCCATGGGGTTTGTTGTGAGGATTAAATAAGATAAAGTATACATAACACCTTCTGTGGGTTGAATTATGTTCCCCTATAATTCATGTTGGAGTCCTAGCCCCCAGTACCTCAGAATGTGATCTTACAAGGGTTGTTGCAGATGAAATTAAATTAAGCTGTGGCCATACTGGAGTAGAAAGGGCCACTATGCCAATGACTGATGTCCTTATAGAAAGGCAGATGAAGGCAGAAAATACCTTCAGTCTTTTACAAGCCAAGGAAGACCAGAGATTGCCAGCAAACTATCAGAGGTAGGATACAAGCATGGAACAGATACTTCTCCACAGCTCTCAGAAGGAACCAATCTTGCAATACCTTTTGGTGGACTTCTAGCTTCTAGACCTGCGAGACAATGTATTACTGTTGCTTAGAACTTCCATCAGTGTTATTTGGTTATGGTAGCAATAATAAATTAATACAATATCTAAAAAAGACTGGTATATAGTGGAGATTCAACTGATGCCAGTGCCTCAATGACAAACTTGTGTGAACACATTCATGTAAATAAAGGGATATAGAGGTATATATTCCTGTGTAAAGGAATGTGGAAGCATATTAAGGGCTGCATCAGAAGTTTCATAGTAATTTTAAGAACTGGGATGCCAAATCTCTAGTTTCCTGGAGGAGAAAGGAGAGCAAGATAGGAACCTAGGACAAAAGGAACTGAGACATTTGACAAGACCATAACAAAGCACTCATAATTTAGGATTTCAGTTCATCCAGTTGACAGAATAATCTTTGGACAAAAAGAATGAAAATGTGGGTACTGGGATTCAGTTCAGTTCAGTTCAGTCACCCAGTCGTGTCCGACTCTTTGCGACCCCATGAATTGCACCACGCCAGGCCTCCCTGTCCATTACCAACTCCCGGAGTTCACTCAGACTCACGTCCATCGAGTCAGTGATGCCATCCAGCCATCTCATCCTCTGTCATCCCCTTCTCCTCCTGCCCCTAGTCCCTCCCAGCATCAGAGTCTTTTCCAATGAGTCAACTCTACTGGGATTAGGGTCACATTAGTCATTCATCATTTCTAGAGTATCCATCATATGTTCAAACATTTTGCTAGATACAGAGGGCACGAGAATAAACAACTCCTGGCTTTTATACTCAAGAGCTAACAGCCTACTTGAGAGGAAGTCATAAAGATGTCATAAAAATTACCATTAGGATACAAAGTAGAAATAATTGGTAATGAGCAAAATAATCCCAGATTCAATGAGGATTCAGATGTGGAAGGAACTATGTGGTTAATGTTATCAACTGTCACTATGAAGCCATACTGAGCCAACACTTTATGGAGTCCCTTGCATCTTTTCTTAGATAGAGCAACTTTGTTTGGGCTGAACTATGGTCACCAGAATTGAATAAAATCTGAGTGATTCATTATGACATCTTTTCTCTAGAGTTTGCTATGTGCCTGACACCTAAGGCACACATGCTTTCGGTGAGTAATGTATTTGTTCCTGCTATTTAGCAGCATCTTTATTATAAGCATAAACATGTTTTTTTGTGGGCCTAGTTAGAATATGCTCAATGACCTTTCTTGAAAATTCTACAAAGGTAGATGCTAAACTCAAAAAAACTTCTTCGTAGCACCCACCATAGAGACCGGTGGTGGTGCTCACTCACTCGGTCGTGCACAACTCTTTGAGACCCAGGCTCCTCTGCCCTTGGGATTCTCCAGGCAAGAATACTGGAGTAGGTCGCCATTTCCTCCTCTAGGGGATCTTACTGACCCAGGGAATGAATCCATGTCTCTTACCTCTCCTGCACTGGCAGGTGGATTCTTTACACTGTGCCACCTGGGAAGCCCACCACCATAGGGATGGGCCCCATTTAATTCACAATTATATAACAGAATTGGTCAAAATATATTATGGCTAGTCATTTCCAGTTCTTTGTGTTTAAAAATTGTGTACAATGAAAGGAAACAATTTGCTTTTGCACTCCTAAACATGTTATTTCCATGAGTCCAGTATGTTGTTTTATGTGCAGGACCCATACCATGAAGTGTGTCCTCCTGTTGTTGGGGAATAATACAAGAAAAGGACAAAATCAAGGCAATGTAGAGTAGTATCAGGAGTACACAGTGTTATTCTTGTTGCACAGGGCCTGCAGCTTTCAGGAGGTGGGCGTGCATGTTGACACAGCATAAAGGAGCAGTCTAGCAGTTATGCAGTTCAGAGGTTCTTCACACAGGTGGAGGTGAGGTGATGGGCTCAGCGACAGGTCATGAGGCTTGAGGCTCAGAGACAGTACTTTGGTTCTGGGCCATGTTATGAAGGCCTGAGATGTGCTACAGGTAGTGACAAAATGACTCCAGCTGTGGGGATTGGCAAAGGAGAAAAGATAGATGTTTACATGGACTAAGAAACAAGCAAAGAGTCACACCCCAGAGGATCAGAATAAAAAAAGTACATAATACAGGCCAGAACGTCCCTGTAAGAAAGGATCTAGATGAGAGGGGTGACAAGAAGTTGGGGACAACAAGAAATAAAGCAACATTTCAATAATTATGATAATATGTAGACTTCCTGTGACAAAAGAGTCTAATATACCTCCTACCCTCTTTCCAGGGACAAAAAATGGCCTCAGCCAAATGGATGCCAGCAAAAACACCTGGTTAAAGGAGATGTGAGGTTATCAAAATCAAGGCAGTTTATGAAAAAAGTGTGTACATATTTAGAAAGATAAGGGTAACACATAGTATGCAAGTTGCATTTTAAAGATGGAATTTTGAAAAGCTCCTGGAAAGTTTTTGATTCATGTTTAGCCAAATTAATATAATCATGATTCATATATGTAAAGGTATTACTGCCCCTTTAAATATAGCTGGCATATCTTATTTACATTTTATAAGCAAAAAAGATGATGGTACAGGAGAGCAGATGTCATGCTTTAGTGTCCCAAGAAACTCATTCACTTTTCAGGCTAAATTCAGCTGCTAAAACTTTATAGTCAAGTATTAAGATGCCTGGGGAAACAAAGGTACTGGGCAAAGATCCTAGCAGATATTTCTGGAATCATGAGAGGTGATCTTGAGTCTAAAGTAAAATGAAATCATGAATATAGATTCACAACTAACTTTGAGTCATTAGGAAAATAAAAAAAAATCTACATATTTGAAATAATAAGAAAATGTTTGATTAAAAGTTAAGATGTGAATAACTTTAAGTCAGTTTATTTTTTTTTTTTAATGGACTCAACGTTATTTTAAGACAATGGTTCTCCAAGTGTGTTTCTGGAATCGACAGTATCAATATCCCCTAGGAAATCTGTGAGAAATGCAAACTCTCAGCACCTATTCCAGACCTGCTGGATCAGAAATTCTTCAAATGGGGTCAGCAACCCAGGTTTTAACAAGCCCTCAGGTACACAATTGACAAATTTAGAAAATGAATGTATAGTATACACACCTGAATGGAGTTTCAGATAGCAAATGATTAATTTTTCGAATGTCCAATGTGATATTTGGGACATATACTAAAAAAAAAAAAAATGCACTGTTTATATCAAATTCAAATTTAACTGGGCATCTTTTATTGTATCCTACAATCTTATCCAGGTAACTCTGATACAAATTAAATGCTGAGAATTTTAGTGTAAATCTAACAGCAATGTTCAAAAAATAGTCTCTTCTTTGCCCATAGAGCAGATGATACTAAAAGTATTAGCATCTGGTGCAAGCATCTGTCTGCATCTGTCTGATGGAATGTTGAATTCAGTTTTAAAATATTTTTGTTTGGCCAAATGTATATGTTTTTGCTTGTTCTTTGTGTTTGGATACTTAATTGCAACTAAAGCCTTTGACTGTGTGGATCACAATAAACTGTAGAAAATTCTGAAAGAGATGGGAATACCGACCACCTGATCTGCCTCTTGAGAAACCTGTATGCAGATCAGGAAGCAACAGTTAGAACTGGACATGGAACAACAGACTGGTTCCAAATAGGAAAAGGAGCACGTCAAGGCTGTATATTGCCACCCTGCTTATTTAACTAATATGCAGAGTACATCATGAGAAACACTGGGCTGGAAGAAGCACAAGCTGGAATCAAGATTGCTGGGAGATATATCAATCAATAACCTCAGATATGCAGTTGACACCACTGTTATGGCAGATAGTGAAGAAAAACTAAAGAGCCTCTTGATGGAACTGAAAGAGAAGAGTTGAAAAGGTTGGCTTAAAGCTCAACATTCAGAAAACTAAGATCATTGCATCTTGTCCTGTCACTTCATGGCAGATAGATGGGGAAACAGTGTCAGACTTTATTTTTCTGGGCTCCAAAATCACTGCAGATGGTGATTGCAGCCATGAAATTAAAAGACGCTTACTCCTTGGAAGGAAAGTTATGACCAACCTAGAGAGCATATTAAAAAGCAGAGACATTACTTTGCCAACAAAGGTCCATCTAGTCAAGGCTATGGTTTTTCCAGTGGTCATGTATGGATGTGAGAGTAGGACTGTGAAGAAAGCTGAGCGCTAAAGAATTGCTGCTTTTGAACTGTGGTGTTGGAGAAGACACTGAGAGTCCCTTGGACTGCTAGGAGATCCAGCCAGTCTATCCTGAATAGACTATCCTGAGACAGTCCTGGGTGTTCACTGGAAGGACTGATGTTGAAGCTGAAACTCCAATACTTTGGCCACCTGATGTGAAGAGCTGACTCATTTGACAAGACCCTGATGCTGGGAAAAATTGAGGGCAGGAGGAGAAGGGGATGACAGAGGATGAGATGGTTGGGTGGCATCACCAACTCAATGGACATGGGTTTAGATGGACTCCAGCAGTTGGTGATGGATAGGGAGGCCTGGTGTGCTGAGGTTCGTGGGGTCACAAAGAGTTGGACACGACTGAGCGACTGGACTGAACTGATTCAATTATTTGCAACTAATCCAAATATTTTCAATTATCTAATATCCAAAAATTAAATAATATTAATTTTTAATATTTAAAATGTTGTGAAATTTCATATAAAATTATGATTTTGACCAGTATGGCAACAATTGAGACTTAATAATCCACATTATTCCATATCATTCTTCAATCCATATCATTCTCCAATCCATATCATTCTCTATTGTGTCTCTACCATGAATCTAGACATTGCTGGTCTATTCCTGCAATTGTACTGTTTTAATGTATTAATATTACTTGCCTCTGTCCTTGTAGACATATAAGGTCTTCTTAAAGTTTTCCCCCTTCATGTGGACTCTTTGTAATATGAAACATCTCAAAAGGAAGGACTTATGTGGGAAATGGGTATTATGTCACTGGCTATATCTCCCAGAAAATAAGTTATTAGAATTAGAAATCAGGGTTGTAATAGTGTCCAGCCTAAGAGAACCAAGCCTGACTTACATAAGTGCCAATTTAGAGGGGAAAAAAAACATTGGGTTCATTTTGATTATTTCATTAAAAAAATATTGTTATTGATTCTCCAGGTAAAAATGCATATTCAAAATCTGATGATATGTTTTAGTAGTGAAAATAATATCAATATAAAAATTAACAGTGATTTTAAAGGACTAAAATATTAACACTGAAAAATATTTAAGAAATAAAACACAAAGGGTGATTTTCAATCTTTCACACTAAAACTAAACTTTGGGTCCTATCTTACATTTAGACCTCATACATGCACTCTAAGATTGTGACTTACTAATCATTTCCCTATACCAGCTTGAACTAATACATGCGTGTGAAGAATCAATTGGTAATGCCTTGTTGGAATTTGGTCCCTGTTGCACTTCAAGAACTCTTTTGGCTGTTGAAGGAATACCATTTAGATATTGTTCCATTTATTTTAAGTACGTGAATAAGTACTGAAGAAAATTTATCTATTTGTTCTTAATGCAACTTTGTGCCTTGAAGATCTGAATTCTACAAAGTCTTCTCCAACACCACAGTTCAAAAGCATCAATTCTTCTGCGCTCAGCTTTCTTTTATTTTTTTCCATTTTCACCAATTTCAGAGCTTTCTTTATAGTCCAACTCCCACATCCATACATGACTACTGGAAAAACCAGTTCACTAAATATTTCCTAGTCTCTTGATCTCAAATGCATTGTATGTTCCAATTTATCTTTTGATTCAATCTTTTGCATCAACATCCCTTTTACTATCTCAAAAGTCTTCCCAAAATAAATCTTTCCCCTTCTAATCCAGGCTTGGAGAAAATGTGCAATGCTTTTGTGACATATGGACCTGTCTAAAGTAACTAATTTCTAGTTCAGTTCAGTCACTCAGTTCGTGTCCGACTCTTTTCAACCCCATGGACTGCAGTACACCAGGCCTCCCTGTCCATCACCAACTCCTGGAGCCCACCCAAACTCATGTCCATTGAGTCAGTGATGCCATACAACCATCTCATATTCTGTCGTCCCTTTCTCCTCCTGCCTTCAATCTTTCCCAGCATCAGGGTCTTTTGCAATGAGTCAGTTCTTTGCATCAGGTGGCCAAAGTATTGGAGTTTCAGCTTCAGCATCAGTTCTTCCAATGAATATTAAGGATTGATTTCCTTTAGGATGGACTGGTTGGATCTCCTTGTAGTCCAAGGGACTCTCAAGAGTTTTCTCCAACACCACAGTTCAAAAGCATCAATTCTTCTGTGCTCAGCTTTCTTTATAGTCCAACTCACATCCATACATGACTGCTGGAAAAACCAGTTCACTAAATATTTCCTAACCTCTTGATCTCAAATGCATTGTATGTTCCAATTTATCTTTTTAATTATGTTGATGATTAATTATATTAACTGTCAATTAATATATATTAATTATATATTATTTAATTATATTGATGTGTTCTGAATATACTGTGGAGGCAGAAATTAAATTTTCTTTTCTCATGATCTTTTACATACATCTATATAGAGATCTCTCTCTCTCTCTCTCTCTCTATATATATATATATATAAACATATATCTACCCCTGCAAAGTTGCTTCAGTTGTGTCTGACTCTGTGTAACCCCAGAGACAGCAGCCCACTAGGCTCCCCCGACCCTGGGATTCTCCAGGCAAGAACACTGGAGTGGGTTGCCATTTCCTTCTCCAATGCATGAGAGTGAAAAGTGAAAGTGAAGTTGCTCAGTCGTGTCCGATTCTTAGCGACCCCATGGACTGCAGCCCACCAGGCTCTTCTGTCCATGGCATTTTCCAGGCAAGAGTGCTGGAATGGGGTGCCACTGCCTTCTCCGATATCTACCCCTACGTGTTTTATTTTATCCCTACCAGTCATGAAAATAGAAAACCCAGGTGTTTTTTATTTTTATGTAAAATAGATTAGTGTTCTTTTCTGATTGGTCAATGAGGAAGGGCATGCTGTCCAGTTAGAATTCCCTCCTTCAGATTGGTATATGCATCTTAAATCCATCTGGACTTTTTTTCTTTACTGCATCTCCATTTAATCCAAACTCCAGAGTAGTAGCTTATTGTAGTAAAATTTGATTTTAGATAGTGTAAACAATTCAGGCATTTACAAAGCTTGTCAGTTGTTGCTTCGTCACAATTTACAACAGAGAAAAACCCCTGAGGGAATGAATTCATTACTCTCTAGATTGAGAGACATTTCTACAGCAAAACCCTAAGTCTCATGTAGTGTGTTATAGGATGTCCTTACATGTCTCTACATGCCTAATTCTGTTACCCCTTACGCATCAAAATATGTTTTATATATAAATAGTAAAATAGTTATGAACACACTGTTCTCATTTCTGAAGTCAAATATATTACACTTTTGAAAAATCATATGAAATTTGCACAGCCTTCACAAAAATGTTCATCTAAAGCAACAGTATTCTAGACAGGACCTCTCAATTTACTTAAAGAAAAAAAATAGTGAGGGTATACACAGGTATATGTGCAGCAGTGGGAAGATAAAATAGAGCAGTATCTCCTCCTTTCTACCTATACCCCTCCCTGAAAACAGGCCTTGTTAAGGGATGGAAGGTAGGGGCATTCTAAATTCCTTTAGTCTGGAATATTTAGATCATATATATATATATATATATATATATTTTTTTTTTTAAGTAAAGGGGAAAAAATGCACTTTTACTTGGATATTATGTTTACTACCGTAGGGATTAGGAGGGCAGAACTACAAGAAGGGAAAGCCCAAAAGCCTGATCCCAGCACTTCCAATCTGAAATACTGTGGGGGATGGGAGGGGGAAGGAAGAGAAAGGCAAAACAAGTATGCTGGGTAACTGGGATACTTGTCCTGGCAACCCCATCCTACTCTTTCATACTAAACCTGTGGAGACAGGGAGAAGGGCCTTTAGAAAGGTCCAGAGAGTTCTGGTAGAACCTAGACTTACAGGCCTACATCCCTGAGTGTGTGTGTTTGGGAAGGAGGGAGGTGGACTGGGAGCTCCTAGCAGAAACCTTGCATAAGGCTAGTGGGTGACTGTGCATAAGGAGAGCTAAGAGAAGGCATGCAAGTAGTGAGATAGTTATGGGACAGGTGGTAATTTTTAAAAGCCAAATGTCACGGTTGTGAGACATACCTTAAAGTGCAGGATGTCAGAAGATCATCTCCAACACCACTGGACACTAGTTTCTGAGGACCATCTACAGTGGAGGAAGTGCATCACGGATTAAGAAGCTGAAGATTCAGCTCTTCTGTCCATTTACTTCCCTTGTTAAGGGAAAGCTTTCAAAACACAGACACTTCTGTTCCTTTGGGCACAGGCAAAAGGCAATTAAATCGGCCAAGCTAAATTGAATACAGGTGATCGTGAAGGGCACGGCGGGCTTGAATCAAGACTGATGGCTGTGTGGATGTACACAGCGGTGATATCACCAAAGGCTGACTGTCCTTGCCCCGGCTGCTGTCACTGGCCCACAGCTGGAACTCTACAATGACTTGGCAGAGAACTCTCACTTGGACTAGGAGTCCAGGGCGCACTGGCCTCACCGGGGCTCCGGCTGCGGATCCCATCATCCCCGCAGGACGTCAGGTGAATAGGGCGACAGAGCTGGGGTTGAGGTGTCTGCAGAGAGCTTGGATACTCAAGAGGCAGGCGTGAGTGGCTGGTGAGGTTCACCAGGGGAGGTTTAGAGGCCTACAACAATTGGAATGTTTTCGGCAGCCTCGGGTAGCTGTCACCAGGCCCTGCCCTTGGCTGGTACCCATTCTGGAGGATGCATAAGTCTGAGAAGTCGGAAGTTCTTATCTCCTCACTGTCCTCATCATGAACACACTCAGGCCGCTATCCATCTGCAAGAAGGTGGCGGGCTGACGAAGTATGAGGTGCCCAGGCGGAGCGCGGGGTCTGGACGCTCAGCACTGGCCATGGTGGGCGTGTCTGCCACGGGGACAGCCAGTCCGCCAAGCCCAGCACCTCCACACCCGCACGTCAGGCGCTTGAGCGGCTCGTTCAGCTGCTAATCTTTGCGCAACAGCACAGCCACTGCGCATGCGGGTTGACGTCAGGCTCTTCACACGCAGCCGTACCTCCAATTCCCCATGCACTTCCCAGCGCTGAGAGCATCCCTTACCTGGCATACCGGGTCGGCTGCAGGAAGCTCCAAGGCCAGCGCGGAATGCAGGTGTGAGAGCAGCCTGGGCTGGGAGCCTCTGCAGAGACGTATGTATATAAGTGTATTTATATGCTTCTCTATTTACATTTGCATTATATATGTTATGTATAGCATGTTTTATAGACAGCCCTCTCTGTTGGTCTGCGGCGGGAATGTGGATATTCATTTATTTATGAAATCTAACGACTGCTGTCTCATGCTCTGTCGTGCCTCTTTGGAACTTCCTTAAACATTCATAGCCTCTAGTAGGAGTATACCCTGACACAACTACTGTGGAAAAGCGTGTGTGTGCTCAGTACTCTCCAACTCTTTGCGACCCCAAATTGTAACCTTGGTGCATAGGTGTACCATACTGTAATTTAAAAGAACGTCTAGCAGTGACGTTTTTAATGACACAAAATTGAGAGAAAAAATACGAAAGCCCATCCACAGTAAAAATTGAATTTCATATGTTCAAACATGGAAAATACAATTTACTTAAGAGTTTTATTTGATATGTTCACAGAATAGGATATAATCCAGTTTGAAAAAAAAAAAAAACAACACAGAGGTATGTGTGACAAGGTAGATGGATTTTGAAATAGTAATTAAGAGCAAGAGGCATAAGAGAAGTGTTGTCTTATGATTTCCAAAAAAAGTTAAAGGCAGTAAAAGCTTAGTGTATAAAAAGAACAAATTAGCCAAGATGGTGTGGTTAGGCTTTCTCGCCCTACGTTTCCCAAATACATGGTTATTATTGCAACAGCTGAGATCACTTACAGCACAGTGAATGCATATCACGATGTACCCGCTCCATCAGGGGCCTCTTCTGCTCTGTAAATACGTATAAGCTCCACCTGAAAAGCCCTTGCTGCTACCTTATGGCTGTGTCTCAGCTGGGTCAATGGGCCAACTAGGACAGGAGAGAATACAGCGTGTCCGCTGCTATGGCTGCTGTGCCAGTCAGGCGAGAATAAACGTGTCTCCAGTTCCTTTTCTTCCAGGTTCCTCGCTCCCTCCTTGCTTACCCTGTGTTCTATGAACAGTGAGATGCAGCAAGACACTAAGCTATAAATTATATTGTTTAGGAATATATACTTTGATGTTATATCTGTTCAGGAAAACAACAAATGAACTGCTTCAATGGTCCTGGTAGTGGTTACCTCTAGGAGTTGGAAAAGGAAGATGTTTGTAGGGGTGCAAAGAGGCTTCCAGGCTGTTAGAAATGTTCTAATTTTTGACCTGGATGGTGAGTACATTCCTGTTTGGTTTATAATCATTCTTCACACAACTTGTTTATGTTTTATGCATGTTTGTATAAATTTTCATAGTTTAAAAAAAAAAAAAAAAGTTTCAAGCTGGGGATTTTTTTCAGATGCCACATAATTTTCAAAGTCTTCTTATACAAAAGATTCACAGTGGGCTGCCTGCTAGGGCTGCATGGTCCTCACAGCCAGACTTCAGGGCATTTCCTAGGACCAGCCACAGACTTCCAGATGCCAGCCATAGTTACTTTCGACAGTTCATTGAGGAACCCATACCTGCCACCCCTAGGAAAAATGCAAAGGTTATTTGAAATGAAAAAAAAAAAAAAAAATGTGTGTGTGCCCTCAGTCGTGTCTGACTCTTTGTGACCCCATGGACTGTGCCCCGCTGGGCTCCTCTGTTCATAGGATTTTCTAGGCAAGGATACTGGAGTGGGTTGCCATTTCCTCCTCCAATGGGATCTTCCCAGTCCAGAGATTGAACCTGCATCTCTTGGGTCTCCTGCATTGGCAGGTGGATTCTTTACCACTGCTCCACCTGGGAAGTCCTAAAGATCATTTAGAGCACAGCATATTTATGCATGGTTACCAGCTCCCTTCCACCTTGGGAAGGAGCAGGGTAGACCTCTGAGCGTTTTTATTTAAAGAAGTTAAGCGTTTACCTAAAAGGACTATTTAAATGATTCCTTTCCCAATGCTTACCCAACTGGACTAACATTTATACTTTTTTTCCCCCCACAAAACTGAAAAATGTGAAACTATAAAGAAATTTATATCAGTAACACACAAAATAAATTGCATTTTCTTTGGACATCTAAATGTAGTTAGAGTAAATATTTGACTTAGCAATAAATATATGTGCATTTCTAGAGGAAAAATGGGAAGGAAAGAAATAATCTGCATTGTTTGTAAGTATCTCATTGGAACAGAAGTGGATTCAATTTACTCAATAATTAATTGCTGTTGCAGCTAATTCTCTCATCCACTTTGGTTCTCACGGTTGTATAGCTCTTAAATTTGGTGTGGCAAAGTTTTATATATGTACTTTGTTTCTTTAGCTGTGGCGTATATGCAGAACTACACTTGATTGCAGTTAGACCTTGTATAGAGAAAATCAAAATATGAATATGTACAGTAATAGTTAATTGAAGGACTGATATTCTTTAATAACACTGTTGAAATTGTGAAGTAAAATAATGAAGCAAAGATGCTTATAAGTCTTTGAAGGAAAAAGAATGCCTGCTTCAATTATTTTGTAATCCCTTATATGACATTCTTTTGTTACTCTGAATAATACTCTAATATTATTAAAGTTATAAATACATTATGAATTAGAATAGAAACCTTCTATAACACATAGTCTGACACAGAATGTAGCTGTTACCACAATGAGATTGCATGGCTTATTTCAAAACTCTTCTGAAGCAAGAAGCTCATTAAATATAACTTTATACCCTTCATACCATATGAATATGTAAATGAGTTAATGAACAAATAGTTTGAAATCTTGCCCAGTTTGGAATTTATAGTTCAAAGAAATATAGTAATTATTTTAAAATTATTTTAAAAATCCAAATTTTGCCAAAATGTTATATATCCAGCTGCATTACTTTTTTTTTTTTTGGTCATGCAATAGAGTTCCACAACGAGGGAACGAACCCAACCCATGCTCCCTGCAGTGGAAGCATGGAGTCTCAACCACCGGACCACCTGGGAAGTCCCTCTTTATTTTTTTATTCAGATATAATTGACTTATAACACTATGTTAGTTGCAAGTGTGCAATACAGTCATTCCCGCTTTTTATACATTACAGCATGATCACCATAAGTCTGGTTACCATCTGTCACCATACAATGTTATTACAATATCATTGACTGTATATCCTATGATGTACATCTCACCCTGATGACTTATTTATTTTTTAACTGGAAGCTTGTACCTCTTAATTTCCTTCGTCTATTTCACTAATCTCTCTGACCCTTTCCCCTCTGGCAGCCTCTTGCCACCTTTTTATCTCTGTGTCTGTGAGTCTGTTTCTGTCTTGTTTTGTTTGTTCATGTGTTTTTAGGGTCTGCACATAAATGAGATTGTATGGTATTTGTCTTTGATTTATTTTACTTAGCATAATACCCTCTAGATGCATCCATGATGTTGCAAATGGCAGAATTTGTTTTTATGGTTGAGTAATATTCCTTGTATTGTGCATTTGTGTGTGTTTATAGATAGATAATTGGATAGATAAGTATATATGGCTTCCCCAGTGGGTCAGCAGTAACAAATCTGCCTGAAATGCTGGAGATGCACAGAAAATGTAGGTTCAGCCCCTGATTGGGAGAATCCCCTGGAGTAGAGGACTTCCCTGATGGCTCAGTGGGTAAAGAATCTGCCTGAAATGCAGGAGACAGAAGAAACAGGGCTTTGATCCCTGGGCCAGGAATATCCCCTGGAGAAGGAAATGGCATCCCACTCCAGTATTCTTGCCTGTAAAATCCCATGGACAGAGAAACCTGGCAGGTTACAGTTCATAGAGTATGAACTGTAGCCTATACAGTTCATAGGCTACAGTTGCAGAGAGTATGGTCATTTTAAAAATATTAATTTTTCAAGTCCATGAGCATGACATACTTCTCCATTTGTTTGTATTGTTTTCGATTCTTTTCATCAGTGTTTTACTGTTTTCAGAGTATAGGTCTTTCACCTCCTAAGATTCCTAGTCATTTTAAGTCTTTTTGATGTAATTGTGAGATTTTTTCCCCTAAATTTCTCTCTGATAGCTCTTTATAGGTATATAGAAACACAGCCTATTTTTTTGAATTAATTTTGTATCCTGCAACTTTACTGAATTCCTTTATCTAACTCTCATCAGTTCTAATCATTTTTGGTGGTATCTGTTTGGTTCCTCTCACAGGCTTTTTTTTTTTTCTTGTGTCTGGTTTATGTATTGCATGTCTCATTATTTATTTTGTTAAATACTAGCCATTTTACTTACATAATACATTGTAGCAATTCTGGATGATGATTTTCCTCCCTACTCTCTGGGGCTGTTCTGGTGGTTGTTAGTATTCATATTTGTTTTGTGACTTCATATTTGTTTAAGCTGCTTGGTATAGTATTTTCCTTGCACCTTTAAGACTTTCGTGTCAGTCCTTTGAGGACATAACATTGGGCATGTGGCCCATGCATAGGATAACAGTGATTTTTACCAGGGCTCTCTTTGACTGTCTTTCTCTGATCTTTCTGATAAGCCATCTGCTCCCTTTGTTATTACATCCCGCTCATATTCCTTTGAGGACATAACATTGGGCATGTGGCCCATGCATAGGATAACAGTGATTTTTACCAGGGCTCTCTTTGACTGTCTTTCTCTGATCTTTCTGATAAGCCATCTGCTCCCTTTGTTATTACATCCTGCTCATAAGGCTTTATTAATCACTCGTTGATTATCGTTTTTAGCATCACCCTACAGCATAAATTGCTCAACAATCTGGTCCAGTTAATTTGGACAGTAATCATTTTTAAGACTAAACTTTAAGGTTTTTTTCCCCTCCCCAGCAGGACTCAACTGTTTCTTTCCATGCTTGTCACTGGAAAACTAGATGGCCAGTGGTTTAGCTTGTCACTCTTAATTAAGAGAAACTGTTCTTTTTGAGAGCATCCTTTGGCTTGAACTCATTTCAAGAAAAGAACCTAAAGTAACTCCTTTAGATAAAGCTTCAGAGCTCTCTTCTTAATGGAGTGCCACTTTACCTGGGACCTCTCTGAGCCACCACTCTGGGCTCTGGGTGAGGCAGTACCCTCTAGTTTTCTCGGCTTGCCTCTTGCAAGATGGAATCTCTGCTCTAAGAAGGAGCTAGAGTTAGGGCCATAGAGGCCTCAGTAGTCTCAGCATGCTGCACATAGGGTAGTGCTTCTGTCATATGAATAGGAGCTGAGTGGGATGGGGCCCTTCAACCGTTAGCTGGCATTCACCAGGAATTAGCCATTTTAACTTGCCATTGAAGTAGATGAGAAGCACTGATGGCTTATACCTCGGTGAAATACAGTAACAATTGACTGGGAGCTGAAGGAAAAGGGAACCCCATCCTCTTAGGCCAGACCTGCTTACAGTGGAGCATTCCTCAAGCTGAGTTTGGTGGGTGGAGAAAAACAGAGGATTGTAACCCAAATGCCTTGTCACTCACTGTTCTTACTGAGAAAATAAAAACTCACTTTATCCTTGAAAAATTTTTGTTTCCATTTGCTGTATGCCCTTAGAATGATTTCTAGAGACTTTTCTTTTTTTTAAGTTTTATGGTTATCATTCAGTTCAGTTCAGTTGCTCTGTCATGTCCGACTCTTTGTGACCCCATGAATTGCAGCACGCCAGGCCTCCCTGTCCATCACCAACTCCCAGAGTTCACCCAACCTCACGTCCATTGAGTCGGTGATGCCGTCCAGCCATATCATCTGTCATCCTCTTCTCCTCCTGCCCCCAATCCCTCCCAGCATCAGAGTCTTTTCCAATGAGTCAACTCTTCTCATGAGGTGGCCAAAGTATTGGAGCTTCAGCTTTAGCATCAGTCCTTTCAAAGAACACCCAGGAGTGATGTTCTTTAGAATGGACTGGTTAGATCTCCTTGCAGTCCAAGGGACTCTCAAGAGTTGTCTCCAACACCACAGTTCAAAAGCATCAGTTCTTCGGTGCTCAGCTTTCTTCACAGTCCAACTTTTACATCCGTACATGACCACTGGAAAAACCATAGCCTTGACTAGACGGACTTTTGTTGGCAAAGTAATGTCTCTGCTTTTGAAGATGCTATCTAGGTTGGTCATAACTTTCCTTCCAAGGAGTAAGCGTCTTTTAATTTCATGGCTGCAATCACTATCTGCAGTGATTTTGGAGCCCCCCAAAATCTGACACTGTTTCCCCATCTATTTCCCATGAAGTGATGGAACCAGATGCCATCATCGTAGTTTTCTGAATGTTGAGCTTTAAGCCAACTTTTTCAGCTTTGCTTATTTCATGGAGGAATGGGTTTGCAGGGCTCTTCACCTTGTTATCTTGACAATGGAGTTCCTGTAATCTCATTCTTTAAATTTTTATGTTTTTTATTCAAAGGAAATATGAGGTGAATGTGACGTGGACTGGAGAAGGCAATGGCACCTCACTCCAGTATTCTTGCCTGGAAAATCCCCTGGACGGAGGATCCTGGTGGGCTGCAGTCCATGGGGTCACTAAGAGTTGGACGCGACTGAGTGACTTCACTTTCACTTTTCACTCTCATGCATTGGAGAAGGAAATGGCAACCCACCCCAGTGTTCTTGCCTGGAGAATCCCACGGATGGGGGAGCCTGGTGGGCTGCCGTCTATGGGGTTGCACAGAGTCGGACACGACTAAAGCGACTTAGCAGTAGCAGTGACGTGGACAGATATGTTCAGTTGACTATCTTGATCTAACCCTTTTCATCTCTTTTTGAGACTTTATTTCTTCTTTCCATATCTCCTTTGTTGCCCAGGTGGGAGACATTGATTTGTGTGTCCTGTTACTGGCATTTAAGAGAACCAGGTCCAGAAACACTCTTAACAAACCTGATTTCAAATCCAGGCTTCTCTTACTAGTTGTCTGACCTTAACATCATATGGGCTGTTTGAATTTCTGCTCCTTCACCTGTAATAAAGAGCACTTACCATGTATTGTCATTAGAGATAATGTAAAATGTTAATCTAGACATCACTTTTAGAAAAAAATCATATTATCTCATCTCAATTATAGGAAATATAAGAAAGAATATGGCAGAATTTAGCTTCATTATCTAATAAGCTTCAAACTACTCTTGAGTTTTTAAAAAATCTATACACAGAGCAATTACTGCTTCATTAAAATATTTCAAAAGAATGCAATCAAACCTATTTTCAATTCTTGATTAATCTCTACAGTGCCTTGAATTCTCATGTAAGATGCGTTTAAAAGCTCATGATTGGTAAAAAGTAATTTTCTTTTTTGTATGAATGTCCTCAGATATTTTTTTGCTGCTTTTGTATAGATTTAGACAAAACAGATGATTTTCAAATTCTAGTACCAGAGGGTTTCATTTTAGAAACTATTACTATTTAATCCCACAGTGACTGATTCCTATATCTGGAGTGCTGGATTTAACTTAAAGGCTTATAACTTCAGCATTTTCCATAACGTTAAGAATGCTGTTGTATTAAAATTGTACTGATTATTGCCTCATTTATTTGAAATCTGAAAAAATTTACATGTGGATTGTGTGAAAATTTACCTTTGCTATTTTTTTGTATTGAGGTTTTTCTAAAAATTTGTCAGTGCAAAACCTAGTTGCTGCTGCTGCTGCTGCTAAGTCACTTCAGTTGTGTCTGACTTTGTGCGACCCCATTGATGGCAGCCCACCAGGCTTCCCTGTCCCTGGGATTCTCCAGGCAAGAACACTGGAGTGGGTTGCCATTTCCTTCTCCAATGCATGAAAGTGAAAAGTCAAAGTGAAGTCGCTCAGTTGTGTCCGACTCTTCGCGACCCCATGGACTGCAGCCCACCAGGCTCCTCCTTCCATGGGATTTTCCTAGCAAGAGTACTGGAGTGGAGTGCCATTGCCTTCTCCAAAACCTAGTTGAGAACCCTACTAAAATATGTAGCCAATTGCTATGTTTAATAAATTGATATATTTAATAAACATGCTCTTAGTAGAGGGAAGCATTTGATAAGCAGGAAGTTGCCACATATTTAGACAAGTGACAAATTATACATTTCTAACAATATGGAGTTTAGGAAAGGTCTTCAGGACCTTGCCTAGCAATACCTTCTTATATTGTCTGAAAGCTGGAATTTGCCCCATTATACAGGTTTTTCTGTAGTTTTAAAATGGTGTCTCAGCAAATCTTTGCAGATTTTTCAAGATCCTTTAGTGATGGAAATTGATAGTTTGTAAAAATTCTAAGAATTCATCCTTCTTCAACCTTTGAGCTTTTTTGCATTTTACAAATTTCTATATGTTTCATTCATTCAAACAAAGGCTCCTGTGATAATTAATTTTATGTCCATTTGATTAGATGGCAGTAACAAGATATTTCGCCAAACACTAGTCTAGATATTGCTGTAAAGATATATTTTTAGATGCGATGAAGCTATTTTTAGATGAAGATATTTTTTAATTCAGTAGGTTATTCTCAATAATGTGAGTGAGCCGTGTCAAACAATCAAAGACACTGAAAGAAAACAGACTGTGCAAATTTCCCTGTGTTATACAGTTTCCTGTCTTTGGGAAAAGAATCTAAAAAGAGCGGATATACTTGTGTGTGTATAAATGATTCATTTTGCTGTACAGCAAACACAACAATTTAAATCAACTAAATTACATTAAAAAAAAAAAATCAGATCTCTGAGGACGAGTTTTGCCTCCTGACTGCCTTTTATCTTGAGCTGAAGTATCAACTCTTCCTGGTCTCCAGCCTGCTCTGCAGATTTTAGATTTACTGGTCTTCACCTGAACCAATTTCTTAAATTTCTCAATCTCTCTCTCTCTCTTTTTCAATCTGGAGGGCATTTAGAGTTTATTTTACTCAGTATCTCACCCTCACTATTTTTACCATATTAACATCCCTTATGTACAGCTCTTACCTTAATATTTGTCTTCAGTCTGTTTAACTTTTATTTAAAGACCAAAATCACATATCATAAATAGAGACTAACCACAGAAATTAATTAAATCAGAAGAAAAGAGTAGTATTACATTCTAGAAACTGGGCTTTGTATTGAGGTTTGTGTCCTTTTTTAAAAAATTATTTATTTTAATTGGAGGCTAATTACTTTAATTGGAAGGACTGATGTTGAAGCTGAAACTCCAATACTTTGTCCACCTGATGCAAAGAACTGACTCATTTGAGAAGACCCTGATGCTGGGAAAGATTGAGGGCAGGAGGAGAAGGGGCATTACAGAGGATGAGATGGTTGGATGGCATCACCGACTCAATGGACATGGGTTTGGGTGGACTCCAGGAGTTGGTGATGGACAGGGAGGCCTGGCATGCTATGGTTCATGGGGTTGCAAAGAGTCAGACATGACTGAGCGATTGAACTTAATTACTTTAAATATTGTAGTGGTTTTGCCATATATTGACATGAATCAGCCATGGGTGTACATGTGTCCCCCATTCTGAACCCCCCTACCACCTCCCTCCCATCCCATTACTCAGGGTTGTCCCAGTGCACCAGCTTTGAGTGTCCTGTGTCATGCATTGAACTTGGACTAGTGGTCTGTTTCACATATGGTAATATACATGTTTCAATGCTATTCTCTCAAATCATCCCACCCTCGCCTTCTCCCACAAAGTCCAAAAGTCTGTTCTTTTTGTCTGTGTCTCTTTTGCTGTCTCGCATATAGGATCATTGTTACCATCTTTCTAAATTCCATATATATGAGTTAATATATTATATTGGTGTTTTTCTTTCTGACTTACTTCAGTCTGTTTAATAGGCTCCAGTTTCATCCATCTCATAGAACTGACTCAAATGTGTTCTTTTTAGGAGCTGAGTAATATTCCATTGTGTATACTTACCACAGCTTTCTTATCCATTTGTCTGCCAACAGACATCTAGGTTTCTTCCATGTCCTAGCTATTGTAAATAGTGCTGCAATGAACATTGGGGTACATGTTCAATTCTGGTTTCCTCGGTGTATATGCCCAGCAGTGGGATTGCTGGGTCATATGGCACTTCTATTCCCAGTTTTTTTAGGAATCTCAACACTGTTCACTATACTGGCTGTTCAAGTTCAGTCGCTCACTCGTGTCCGACTCTTTGCGACCCCATGAATCGCAGCATGCCAGGCCTCCCTGTTCATTACCATCTCTCGGAGTTCACTCAGACTCACGTCCATCGAGTCCGTGATGCCATCCAGCCATCTCATCCTTGGTTGTCCCCTTCTCCTCCTGCCCCCAATCCCTCCCAGCATCAGAGTCTTTTCCAATGAGTCAACTCTTAGCATGAGGTGGGCAAAGTACTGGAGTTTCCGCTTTAGCATCATTCCTTCCAAAGAAATCCCAGGGTTGACCTCCTTCAGAATGGACTGGTTGGATCTCCTTGCAGTCCAAGGGACTCTCAAGAGTCTTCTCCAACACCACAGTTGAAAAGCATCAATTCTTCGGCACTCAGCCTTCTTCACAGTCCAACTCTCACATCCATACAAGACCACAGGAAAAACCATAGCCTTGACTAGACAGACCTTAGTCAGCAAAGTAATGTCTCTGCTTTTGAAAATACTATCTAGGTTGGTCATAACTTTTCTTCCAAGGTGTAAGCGTCTTTTAATTTCATGGCTGCAGTCACCATCTGCAGTGATTTTGGAGCCCAAGAAAATAAAGTCTGACACTATTTCCACTGTTTCCCCATCTATTTCCCATGAAGTGATGGCACCAGATGCCATGATCTTCATTTTCTGAATGTTGAGCTTTAAGCCAACTTTTTCGCTCTTCTCCTTAACTTTCATCAAGAGTCTTTTTAGCTCCTCTTCACTTTCTGCCATAAGGGGTGGTGTCATCTGCATATCTGAGGTTATTGATATTTCTCCCAGCAATTTTGATTCCAGCTTGTGTTTCTTCCAGTCCAGCTGCACTGTTTCCACTGTTTCCCCATCTATTTCCCATGAAGTGATGGGACCAGATGCCATGATCTTCGTTTTCTGAATGTTGAGCTTTAAGCCAACTTTTTCACTCTCCTCTTTCACTTTCATCAAGAGGCCTTTTAGCTCCTCTTCACTTTCTGCCATAAGGGTGGTGTCATCTGCATATCTGAGGTTATTGATATTTCTCCCGGCAATCTTGATTCCAGCTTGTGTTTCTTCCAGTCCAGCGTTTCTCATGATGTACTCTGCATAGAAGTTAAATAAGCAGGGTGACAATATACAGCCTTGACGGACTCCTTTTCCTATTTGGAACCAGCCTGTTGTTCCATGTCCAGTTCTAACTGTTGCTTCCTGACCTGCATACAGATTTCTCAAGAGGCAGGTCAGGTGGTCTGGTATTCCCACCTCTTTCAGAATTTTCCACAGTTTATTGTGATCCACACAGTCAAAGGCTTTGGCATAGTCAATAAAGCAGAAGTAGATGTTTTTCTGGAACTCTCTTGCTTTTTCCATGATCCAGCGGATGTTGGCAATTTGATCTCTGGTTCCTCTGCCTTTTCTAAAACCAGCTTGAACATCAGGGAGTTCACGGTTCACGTATTGCTGAAGCCTGGCTTGGAGGATTTTGAGCATTACTTTACTAGCATGTGAGATGAGTGCAATTGTGCAGTAATTGGAACATCTAATTTGCTCTGATGGCTATTCTGAAAATGAATTACAGGAGGGCATAAGAGAAAGCAGAGAAACTAGTTTTAAGCTATTGTGTATATTGTAATGAGGTATGATGATGGGTGGATTACAATGGTTGCAGGGGAAATGGAGATAGGATTGTGCTGATTTGGAATATAATGTAAAGATAGAGTTAAACTTATCAAGGATTAGTTAGGGATGAAAGAAAGAACAATTCAGTTCAGTCACTCAATCATGTCCGACTCTTTGTGACCCCATGGACTGCCAAGCCTCCCTGTCCATCATAAACTTCCAGAGCTTGCTTAAACTCATGTACATCGAGTCGGTGATGCCATCCAACCATCTCATCCTCTGCCAGTGCCTTCTGCTGCATTCAATCTTTCCAAGCATCAGGGTCTTTTTCACTGAGTCAGTTCTTCATATCAGGTGACCAAAGTATTGGACTTTCAGCTTCAGCATCAGTCCTCCCAATGAATATTCAGGACTGATTTCCTTTAGGATGGACTGGTTGGATCTCCTTTCAGTCCAAGGGACTCTCAAGAGTCTTCTCCAACACCACAGTTCAAAAGCATCAATTCTTCAGTGTTCAGCTTTCCTTATGGTCCAACTCTCACATCCATACATGACTATTGGAAAAACCACAGCTTTTACTAGACGGACCTTTGTTAGCAAAGTAATGTCTCTGCTTTTTAATAGGTTGGTCATAGCTTTTCTTCCAAAAAGCAAGCATCTTTTAATCCTGAAGGAAAAAAAAAAAATTAAGGTGTTGTTTTTTTTTCTTCCAAATCTGAGCAAATGGGTAGATTCTGATGCCATTGCTCAGATCATGAACTCCTTATTGGCAAATTCAGACTTAAATTGAAGAAAGTAGGGAAAAACCACTAGACCATTCAGGTATGACCTAAATCAAATCCCTTATGATGATACAGTGGAAGTGAGAAATAAATTTAAGGGACTAGATCTGATAGACAGAGTGCCTGATGAACTATGGACGGAGGTTCATGACATTGTACAGGAGACAGGGATCAAGACCATCCCCATGGAAAAGAAATGCAAAAAAGCAACATGGCTGTCTGAGGAGGCCATACAAATAGCTGTGGAAAGAAGAGAAGTGAAAAGCAAAGGAGAAAAGGAAAGATATAAGCTTCTGAATGCAGAGTTCCAAAGAATAGCAAGGAGAGATAAGAAAGCTTTCCTCAGAGATCAATGCAAAGAAATAGAGGAAAACAACAGAATGGGAAAGACTAGAGATCTCTTCAAGAAAATTAGAGCTACCAAGGGAACATTTCATGCCAAGATGGGTTCGATAAAGGACAGAAATGATATGGACCTAACAGAAGCAGAAGATATTAAGAAGAGGTGGCAAGAATACACAGAAGAACTGTATAAAAAAGAGCTTCACCACCCAGATAATCACGATGGTGTGATCACTCACCTAGAGCCAGACATCCTGGAATGTGAAGTCAAGTGGGCCTTAGAAAACATCACTACGAACAAAGCTAGTGGAGGTGATGAAATTCCAGTTGAGCTATTTCAAATCCTGAAAGATGATGCTGTGAAAGTGCTGCACTCAATATGCCAGCAAATTTGGGAAACTAAGCAGTGGCCACAGGACTGGAAAAGGTCAGTTTTCATTCCAATCCCAAAGAAAGGCAAGACCTAACAGAAGCAGAAGATATTAAGAAGAGGTGGCAAGAATACACAGAAGAACTGTATAAAAAAGAGCTTCACCACCCAGATAATCACGATGGTGTGATCACTCACCTAGAGCCAGACATCCTGGAATGTGAAGTCAAGTGGGCCTTAGAAAACATCACTACGAACAAAGCTAGTGGAGGTGATGAAATTCCAGTTGAGCTATTTCAAATCCTGAAAGATGATGCTGTGAAAGTGCTGCACTCAATATGCCAGCAAATTTGGGAAACTAAGCAGTGGCCACAGGACAGGAAGAGGTCAGTTTTCATTCCAATCCCAAAGAAGGCAATGCCAAAGAATGCTCAAACTACAGCACAATTGTACTCAACTCACACGCTAGTAAAGTAATGCTCAAAATTCTCCAAGCCAGTTCTGAAGTTCTGAATTGTGAACTTCCAGACTTTCAAGCTGGTTTTAGAAAGGGCAGAGGAACCAGAGATCAAATTGCCAACATCCACTGGATCATTGAAAAAGCAAGAAAGTTCCAGAAAAACATCTACTTCTGGTTTATTGACTATGCCAAAGCCATTGACTGTGTGGATCACAATAAACTGTGGAAAATTCTGAAAGAGATGGGAATACCAGACCACCTGACCTGCCTCTTGAGACTCCTATATGCAGGTCAGGAAGCAACAGTTAGAACTGGACATGGAAAAACAGACTGGTTCCATATAGGAAAAGGAGTATGTCAAGGTTATATATTGTCACCCTGCTTCTTTAACTTATGTGCAGAGTACATTATGAGGAACGCTGGGCTGGAAGAACCACAAAGCTGGAATCAAGATTGCCGGGAGAAATATCAATAACCTCAGATATGCAGATGACACCACCCTATGGCAGAAAGTGAAGAGGAGCTAAGGAGCCTCTTGATGAAAGTGAAAGAGGAGAGTGAAAAGGTTGGCTTAAAGCTCAACATTAAGAAAACTAAGATCAGGGCATCTGGTCCTGTCACTTCATGGGAAGTAGATGGGGAAACAGTGGAAGCAGCATCAGAGTTTATTTTTGGGGGCTCCAAAATCACTGCAGATGGTGATTGCAGTCATGAAATTAAAAGACACTTACTCCTTGGAAGGAAAGTTATGACCAACCTAGATAGCATATTGAAAGCAGAGACATTACTTTACCAACAAAGGTCCGTCTAGTCAAGGCTATGGTTTTTCCAGTAGTCATATATGGATGTGAGAGTTGGACTGTGAAGAAAGCTGAGCGCCAAAGAATTGATGCTTTTGAACTGTGGTGTTGGAGAAGACTCTTGAGAGTCCCTTGGACTGCAAGGAGATCCAACCAGTCCATTGTAAAGGAGATCACTTCTGGGTGTTCATTGGAAGGACTGATGCTGAGGCTGAAACTCCAGTACTTTGGCCACCTCATGCGAAGAGTTGACTCATTGGAAAAGACTCTGATGCTGGGAGGGACTGGGGGCAGAAGGAGAAGGTGAGACAGAGGATTAGATGGCTGGATGGCATCACCACTCGATGGACATGAGTTTGAGTAAACTCTGGGAGTTGGTGATGGACAGGGAGGCCTGGCGTGCTGCGATTCATGGGCTCGCAAAGAGTCAGACATGACAGAGCGAGTGAAATGAACTGAGGTGATAAGATGGATATCTCTGTGGGAGGATCAAGTTTAGGTGTAGAAATCAGGAGTTCAGTTTTAGTCATGTTAAGTATGACATGCCTATTAGACCTCCAAGAAAGAACTATGCTGGAACTATGAGGTTGAACTCTGGGGGAGAGTTTGAGCAGAAGATATAATTGGATTAGCATTAGCATATGGTTGGTACTTGCAGTCAAGGGACCAGATAAGATCATATAGGGAATACTGACAGGCAGATGAGGAATAGTCTGTGTCCTGGATCCAAGCCCTGAGACAGAGAAAAACAAACTATATGCTGGAATCAACAACCAAGAATCAGAAAGGAGACTGAGAAGGAGGAGCCTGTGTAGATGAAGGAGAGTCAAGGAAGTGTGGTGATGCAGAAGGCAAAGAGGAGTTTCAAGCAGGGTGTTGACCCTGCAGTCAGCAGGGTCAGAGGCTGCCAAAAAGTTTCAGAAGGCGCCAAAAGAGAATGATGGATTTGGCAACATGGAGGTCAAAGGAGACCTTGATGAGGGCTGTGTCAGTGGAGTCGTGGGGATGGCATCTATTTGAGCAGGTTGACGGAAAGATGGGAGGTGACTGAAGGAGTGAACACAGATAATGCTTTCAGTGGCTTGCAGTGAAGAGGGGCGGAAAAACAGGAAAGTAGCTAGAATGACTTTTATTTTGTTTTTTAAAACAGAAGACATTAGAACAAGTTTTCTTTCTGATAGTGGTGATCCAGGAAAAGATCACCTGCGTGATGCAAGAGAATCTTGATTTTAAAATCCTGACAGGACTTCCCTGGTAGTCCAGCTTAAACACTTCCTAACGCAAGTGTGGGATCAATCCCTGGCTGGGGAATTAAGATCCCACATGCTGTGGGGTGTAACCAAAAAAAGTTAAAAAAAAAAAGACTCCTGACAGTTGAATAATTAAATAGAAGTCCATTAAATTATATGAAAAACTTCCAGCAAAACTCCCTAACTTTGAACAGTTTTATGAAGATTTTTGGGGCTTCCCTGATGTCTCTCTGGGTAAAGAATCCACCTGCAATGCAGGAGACACAGGAGACTCAGGTTTGCTCTCTGGATTGGGACAATCTCCTGGAGGAGGATATGGCAACCCACTCCAGTATTCTGGCATGAAAATTCCCACGGACAGGGGAGCCTGGAGGGCTACAGTCCAAAAGGGTGGCAAAGAGTCAGACATGACTGAGCCTAATCACATGCATGCATGAAAATTTCTGGTGTTTTGTTAGCTTTTTCTCATTCCTTATTTTTAAGCATTTAAACTTGAGTTTACATGTATCTAGTTTTTTTGCTTTCTGATAGTTTAACTTTCTTTATAATCCATACTTGTCACACAGTCTGTGTCCACATGAGGTATTATTTTGTTGTGATTAAGAGATCGAGTCCTGGCTGCAGATTGGCTTGGATTAAGCCTCAGCTCTGTCACTTGGTAGAAAGAGGAGCCTGGCCGGCTACAGCGCCTGGGGTCACGAAGAGTCGGACACAACTGAGCAACTAAGCGCAACCCAGCACTGCCGCCTGGTAGCTAGCTGTGTGGCCTTGACACGTGTTAACGAAAATCTCTGAGCTTCGCGGGTATTTTCTATCGTTAATAATAATACCTAGTTCATTAGGTTATTCTGAGCTTAAATAAGCAGCTATATGAAAAGTGTCTGGCATGTAGTAGGCATTCCATAAATAACAGCTAATATTATCATTACCACCTAAGCAAATAAAAAACAAAATGAAAAAATATTCATGCAGTTAAAATATTTACAATTTTCAGAGTTAATAATTTGCCTGATAAATTCAATAAATGACAGAAATTTTTTCTGAATCACCCAAGTAATCTTTACTTTCATACAGCTTTCAAAAGGTAAGTGTTAATTGTTTTGGGGACTAGAAAGAGGTGGTTGCATCAAGCATAAGTGTATACTGTACACTTTAATACATGAATCACACACTTGCAAATGCTTGATTTTATTTTCATGAATTTTACCTCAATTTTTTTAAGTGTGCAACGAATACCTCCTATGTGCAAAGCACAAACTATGTGCCTTTATCTTATTTTGTTTATGAAAATATAGCCACACTGTGGGCTTCCCTGGTGGTGCCTCAGATGGTAAAGAATCTGCCTGCAATGCAGGAGACCCAGGTTTGATGCCTGAGTCAGGAAGATCCCCTGGAGAAGCCACAAAGAACTTTCTTTTCCTTTCTTGGTCAAAAACATCAAATTAAAGCAGAGATGGATGAAAATAGGTGGATGGATGGATAGATGGATAAGTAGAAGATAGACAGAGAAGAGACAAATGATCAGGGTTTCATGGTTTAGAGAGTCTATCCCCAAGGAAAAAGCTTAAAGACCTCAATATTTTTTCCCAGGCTCCAGCCTTTTCCCAAAGGCTCCAGATGTTAGCTAGAAATAAACACGAGGGATAGTCAAGCATCAAAGTCCAAGAAGGGCACATTTTCAAACAAGGATTTAGATTGATGTTTTGGATAAGAGCTAAAATTCAGGAGGGGATCCTGCAAGGAAAGGAGACTGGGGAGAAGTCTCAAGCAGCACCAGGGAGAGCTCCCAGCCAGTAGGCATTTCTATCTACTTAAAAACAGGCTACCCACTTTCCTTCAGAAATTCAGGTCTTCCTCAGCTTGTTCTGCTTTCAGTACAAGGCTATCCTTAAATGGGAAGGAAATCCACGGAAGAGGGAATATATGTATAAGTATGACTGATTTACTTTTCTGTATAGCAGAAAGTGACACAGCAGTGTAAAACAGCTATACTCCATTTTTTAAAAAATGGCAATTAACAACAACAAAAAAAAAAAACTGGGTCATCTAAAACTTAAGGACCTTTCTGACCTCCAATTCTAGGGACCACATCTGCTTGCGCACAAGCAACTTCAGTCAAGCTTTCAAGGACCTGCCTCTTCACAGAGACTTAACTCTATTTGGAACATTGCTACCCAAAGTGTGGTCTGTGCACCAGGAGCACCAACACCATTTCTGTGTTAGAATGGAGATCCACAAGCCTATGAAACTGAATCTGCACCTTTACAAGATTCCAGTTGATTCACATGTATCTCAAACACTGAGAAGCATTTGTCTGGCAAACATGACTCCACCAGAATCAGACTCTTGAAGACCTTTGTTTTTTCCCGTGGATAAGAAACAGTGGTTCAAGAGGCAGGAACCCTGGTCATTGGAACCACTGGAAAAAAATCTAGAATTTTGTGTTCAAAAAGAATCCTAGTGATGTCTTGTCATTTGGAATTTATAAGGAATATCTATTTGACTATATAATAACTCATATAAACCACCAGGAAGACATGTGATTAAAAGGAAGAAACAAATGGGGGAAAATTCTCTCTAGGCTGATATTCAGCATGCAACAATATGCAACAAATATTCAGTACGAAACATGTTTATTTTTCCATTAAATTCAGCTGTACTAATTTAAGAGACTCTCCAGAAATATCAGTTGCTATTTAGCCTCCCTTGGTTAAGAGCTGTTTAATTTTTCTATAGACAATGGAGTTGATTCTCATCACCACAGAAGGGAGAACAGAGTGTCATAAAGTCACAGAAGGATGTCCCCACTTACACACGGTCTCAGTGCTATGAGCAGGGGACACTGTGACTAAGGGCATGTTCTGGTCATAAAAACTTAGACGGATATGATGGGGATTGCCAGAATCAGAATCAGAAGTTGTATAAAGTGATGTGTTTGCTGCTTGTGTTTACTTTTTGCATTTCAGTTTCCCAGCAGGAGCATTTTTGTCCTGTTTCTTAGATGCCAGTCCCCAAGGAGTGATGCTCCATTTTTATCTTGCAATGGATTTTCTAGGTCATCATTTCAGGGAAACTCTCTGTGAATCAATCAAATATGCACCATGCACTTGCTCTGAGTCCAGTTCCAGGCTGGGGAGTATGAAGGGGTGAGGGGAAGGGAATTGGGCAGTAAGACCCAAAGTGTATTTAAGTTCCACGATTCCTAGCCTTAACAGGTTTCTTGTCTTGCTGGCTTGAGTTAAAATAAAAAAGATACACACACACACACACAATGACAAAAACAAAAAAACCCAGAAACCATTGAGAAGAAATGAAAGAGAGTAATACAGTGCTTCTATGACCAGTCACATCCACAACTGGGTGTTGTTTTTGCTTTGGCTCCATCCCTTCATTCTTTCTGAAGTTATTTCTCCTCTGATCTCCAGTAGCATATTGGGCATCTACCAACCTGGGGAGTTCCCCTTTCAGTACCCTATCATTTTGCCTTTTCATACTGTTCATGGGGTTCTCAAGGTAAAAATACTGAAGTGGTTTGCCATTCCTTTCTCCAGTGGACCACATTCTGTCAGACCTCTCCACCATGACCCGCCCATCTTGGGTGGCCCAACACAGCATGGCTTAATTTCATTGAGTTAGACAAGGCTGTGATAGAAGCAAGGTCCAATGCTGTAAAGAGCAATATTGCATAGGAACCTGGAATGTTAGGTCCATGAATCAAGGCAAATTGGAAGTGGTCAAACAGGGGATGGCAAGAGTGAATGTTAACATTCTAGGAATCAGCGAACTAAAATGGACTGGAATGGATGAATTTAACTCAGATGAGCATTATATCTACTACTGCTGGCAGGAATCCCTTAGAAGAAATGGACTATCATGGTCAACAAAAGAGTCTGAAAGCAGTACTTGGATGCAATCTCAAAAAGGACAGAATGATCTCTGTTTGTTTCCAAGACACATCATTCAATATCAAAGTAATCCAAGTCTATGCCCCAAACAGTAATGCTCAAGAAGCTGAAGTTGAAGGGTTCTACGAAGACCTACAAGACCTTCTAGAACTAACAGCCAAAAAAGATGTCCTTTTCATTGTAGGGGACTGGAATACAAAAGTAGGAAGTCAAGAAACACCTGGAGTAACAGGCAAATTTGGCCTTGGAATGCGGAATGAAGCAGGGCAAAGACTAATAGAGTTTTGCCAAGAGAACGCACTGGTCATAGCAAACACCCTCTTCCAACAACACAAGAGAAGACTCTGCACATGGACATCACCAGATGGTCAACACCGAAATCAGATTGATTATATTCTATGCAGCCAAAGATGGAGAAGCTCTATACAGTCAACAAAAACAAGTCAGCAAAAGAGACACAGATGTATAGAATGGACTTTTGGACTCTGTGGGAGAGGGAGAGGGTGGGATGATTTGGGAGAATAGCATTGAAACGTGTATACTATCATGTAAGAACGAAGCACCAGCCTATGTTCGATACAGGATACAGGATGCTTGGGGCTGGTACACGGGGATGATCCAGAGAGATGATATGGGGTGGGAGTTGGGAGGGGGATTCAGGAATGGGAGCTCGTATACACCCGTGGTGGATTTATGGCAATGTATGGCAAAACCAATACGATATTGTAAAGTAAAATAAAGTAAAAATAAAATAAAAAAAAATAAAATGTTTAAATATTTTTTTCATATAGATCCAGCACATTTATTTTAATTTTATTTATAGATATTTTAGGGCTTCTCAGGTGGCATAGTAGTAAAGAATCCACCTGTCAATGCAGGAGATTCAAATGGTGTGGGTTCGATCCCTGGTTCAAGAAGACCCCCTGGAGAAAGAGATTGGTAACCCACTCCAGTATTCTTGCCTGGGAAAATCCCATGGATGGAAGAGCCTGGTGGGCTGCAGTCCATGGCATCACAAAGAGTCAGACACGATTGAGCACACGTGTTGATGTCTAGGTATTTTAATTATATGATGCTTGGAAAATCCCATGGGCGGAGGAGCCTGGTGGGCTGCAGTCCATGGGATCACGGAGAGTTGGACACGACTGAGCGACTTCACTTTCACTTTTCACTTTCATGCACTGGAGAAGGAAATGGCAACCCACTCCGGTATTCTTACCTGGAGAATCCCAGGGATGGGGGAGCCTGGTGGGCTGCCGTCTGTGGGGTCGCACAGAGTCGGACACAACTGATGTGACTCAGCAGCAGCAGCTATCATAAAACCTTTTCTTCCATTATATTTTCAAACTCTTTTGTCTGTAAAGATGAAGAATAGTGTTTTTAATAATAATCTTATAATATCAACACATTTTAATTTCTCAATACTTATAATTACACTCTAATTAACTCCATGGGTTTTTCTAGGTCAACAAACACATCATGGACAAATCATATTTTGTCTTATTTTCAACTGTATGCTTCTTATTTCTTTCTTCTACCTAATCATGTCATTTGGATTCATTTGAGCAATGGTAAATAATAGTGTGACAAAGGTGATTCCCATCTTATTTTTACCTTTGTTGAGAAAGCTTCTATTTATTCACTCACTTCTGTCCCATCATTTTTTAAATAGCTGATAGTTTTATTTTTGGCTGTGCCATGTGGTTGTGGGATCTCAGTTTCCCAATCAAGTGTCAAACCCCATGCCCTAGCAGTGGCAGCACCTAGTCCTAACCAATGGATCTCTAGGGAATTCCCATGCCCCAGCATTAGGTATGATGCTTGGTGTGTATGTGTGTGTGTGTGAGTTACCCACGCACATGCAAACTGGATTCTTATTGCAAGCTTTAATTAAGAATAGATATTAAATTTTAATAAACAGCTTTCCAAAATCTATGGAAATAATAAAACCAATCATTAAATGAATAACCAATATGCTCATACAGTTTGTACCTTTTCACTGAATAATATTCTTCCCTTTCTTTCTTCAACCTCATAAACACCCTAATCTAGGTCACATATTATAATACAACAAAGTTCTTCTTTTCCTCCTCATCCTCTACTTTTTCCTCTTTCCTCTAATTTTTGAATCCATATTTAAGTTTGCTTTATTGAAAAGTTTAGGTTTTAAACAATTGCCCCAACAGTAACTCATAAATTCAGCTTCTCTCTCCAGATTATTCTACCTGAGTTTGGTCCTCATTTTTTTGTTTGGTATCTTCAATGTTCTACCAGCTGGTTCTCCTACCATTACACTGCTTGCTCCTCCCATCCCCTATCCACACTGCTACCATATTCCAAAGTGTGTAAAAAACACTGTGGATTGCTATCACCATGCTTCAGAACAAATGCTAGTTTCTTAAGAATTGTGGAATAAAATATAAAGTCTCTCACAACTTGTTCACAATCAACTCTCTCAGCGTTCTTGATCTTATTCCATTGCTCTCTTTTTTCCTCTTTTTTTTTTTAAATAAAGTTTCCTTTCTATAAAGCAGACTCAGTTAATCATTGTTCTAAATTCCTAAAACATAATTTCTAAATCTGTGTAGTATCAATTGTCATATTGTATTTTACTTTGTTCATATTCATATGTGTCTCACATCAGAGTAGGAATTATATAAAAATTGAATATGATTCTTAGGCTTCTTTTTATCCCCAAAACATTGCAAAGTCAGTCAAATAGCAGACAGTCAGTAAAAATATCATGATGAGTTAACTGTCACATAAGAGACACTCAGTAAATACTTGTTGATTTCATGCACAAATGGCACCTAAAGTTTATGTATTTCTTGTAATAGCAAAAGATCCATTAGCTTGATTATCCATTATAAGCCCAGATTGTAGCACAGTGGTTAGTATGTAAGTATACCTTCAATGAATGAACCAATAAGTTATTTATGATGGTCTTCTAACTCTTAGATTTCTGACTATGCTTTAATGTCTCCCTATCATATAATTTAGATCTTTTGTTCTGAAACTTCTGCATACTCCTTGAGTCTCTCATCCTGCATATTCTCTCTATAGCTTTTAACTGCCATCCTTGTTGAGACAATCCAGATTTTCTGGGTCAAACTCTGATCTTCCTTGTTTAGACCTCATCACTAACAAAGGTGTCTTTTGTTTTGTTGTTTTTCTTTTCTTCTTCCTTGAAAGAAGATCTGTTTGTCAATGTAATGAAAATACATCTTTGCCCTTATGATTTAAACTTATTTTTATACTCTCCTCAAATTTCCAACATCAGTAATATTCTCCTCCCTCATCTAGTCTCGTGCATGGCTCTAACTTATGCTCTGTGCCCGCTCAATCACTAAGTTGTGTGTGACTCTTTGTGACCCCATAGGCCGCAGCCCTCCAGATTCTTCTGGTTAAGGGATTTTCCAGGCAAGAATACTGGAGTGGCTTGCCATTGATTCCTCCAGGGGATCTTTCTGGCCCAGTGATTGAGCCTACATCTCCTGCATTGGCTGGCAGGTTCTTTAGCACTGTCACCAGGGAAGCCCACTAACTTATACTACTGTACTCTAAAATGGTGTTAGTCACTCAACTGTGCCTGACTCTTTGCAATCCCATAGACTGCAGCTTGCCAGAAGTCCCAGAATTCTCCCAGCAAGAATAATGAAGTGGGTAGCCATTCCCTTCTCCAGGGGATCTTCCTGACCCAGGAACCAAACCCAGATCTCCTCTTAAATATTGTGAATTCTCTGCCTCCATTAAAGTCAAATAATTTCTTCCCTCTGGAGAAGGCAATAGCAAGCCACTCCAGTACTCTTGCCTGGAAAATCCCATGGATGGAGGAGCCTGGTAGGCTGCAGTCCATGGGGTCGCTAGAAGTCGGATGCGACTGAGCGACTTCACTTTCACTTTTCGCTTTCACACAATGGAGAAGGAAATGGCAACCCACTCCAGTGTTCTTGCCTGGAGAATCCCAGGGACAGGGGAGCCTGTTGGGCTCCTGTCTGTGGGGTCGCACAGAGTCGGACACGACTGAAGCGACTTAGCAGCAGTAGCAGCAGCAATTTCTTCCCTCAACTCAAGGACTTCACAAAGAAGAAATGGCCCCTGAGACTTTGGAAAGAGGTATCTGAGTGAATGTGTCTTATATTCTTAAACCCCACATTAGCTACAACCTTGTAGATAAAAAGAAGCATCTTTTTCTCCCTTGCTCAGTTGTTTAACTTCCTGAAAGACAGACTTTACGTCAGGTAGCTGCCTTACAATGTGATGCTCATCTCCCCCTAGATCCTCCCCTGCCTTTCCTCATTACCTCCAGTCCAGTAACTATGACCACTGTTTAGCATTTCTTTAGAGGGAAAACTTGGTTTCTGCTTTACCTACTGAAAGAACCATACAACCTGGCTAAAATATACTAGCAGAACACATGGGAAGGTGTAGTTGAATATGCTGGACCAGGATGGGGTGTGGGCAGGATAGGGGGGAATTTCCTGACATGCAAACACTCTCTTATGACTAAGGACTTAGCACTCTAGCCCAGCCACTTGGAACTTGTCATCATACACTTCTGGTATGGACTTGCTAAAACTTGGAAATGACAATGACCTTAATAAATAATGTGACAATTCTGGACTGCTTTGCAAAGTATTTTAAAGGGGTCAAAAAACTCAGGAATTAAGCATATTCAAATAAAATTACACAGTATGGAGAAATATTACTTGATTATGTTTCTTGAGAGGATCAGAGGAAACACCTTTCATTAAGGCCTTGAGGAATTCCTTGGTGAAGCAGGTCACTGGCATCCCTGAAAATCTTCAAAAAATCATCTAAAGGTCAAGTTTGACTGTAACAAATGCCACCATGGAACTGAATATGCTAGTGTCTATAAGGATGACAAGATTATAGAATAGCAGAACCAAAGAGGATGTCATTACCATACCAGGCACCATGTAACCAGGCTGTATTTGCCATAGTGGTCAGTACACAAGGGCAAATAGGCCATGATGTTATTAGGGCAAGAAAAATGGACAGCAACTTGTGCATACTTTAGCTTGCTGCTGCTGCTGCTAAGTCGCTTCAGTCGTGTTTGACTCTGTGCGACCCCATAGACGGCAGCCCACCAGCTCCCCTGTCCCTGGGATTCTCCAGGCAAGAACACTGGAGTGGGTTGCCATTTCCTTCTCCAATACTGTAGCTTATACATGAATCCACCATGGGTGTATATTAGCTCCCAATCCTGAATCCCCCTCCCACCTCACACTCCATATCATCTCCCTGGGTCATCCTCGTGCACCAGCCCCAAGCATCCTGTATCCTATATCGAACATAGGGTTGTGCTTCGTTCTTACATGATAGTATATACATTTCAATGCCATTCTCCCAAATCATCCCACCCTCTCCCAGTGATCTCTGGTCTTTCCCATTCTGTTGTTTTCCTCTATTTCTTTGCATTGATCACTGAGGAAGGCTTTCTTATCTTTGCTTGCTGTTCTTTGGAACTCTGCATTCAGATGCTTATATCTTTCCTTTTCTCCTTTGCTTTTTTGTTTCTCCTTCTTTTCACAGTTATTTGTAAAATTGCAGTAGGTCCAAGTCAAAAAATCCAAGAAAATGGCCACGTTAAATGATTTATTTTGTGATTTTTTTTCCTAGTATAATGCAGCTCCTTCACTGCTTCCCCATATTTTACACTATGATGTAGAGGAGACACAATACTTACTGATACAAGCACAGGCCTTTTGCTAGAAATCTTGACTTGTTTCAATCTTTTCTCTGTCCAATAAACTCTTATTAACACAAAGATTACTGAACTTCCTCCCTGATAGAAGTTTTCGTTCAATATATTCAAAGAAGGGCTTCCCAAATTTGCCTTTAATTTCTAACAAGCTTCCCTGTTATGCTGACCCTGCTAATTTAAAGACCACACTTGAGAACATCTCCTCTAGATCATAGGGTAAAATATGGGGAAGCAATGAAGGAGCTGCATTATACTAGGGAAAAAAAAATCACAAAATCATTTAATGTGGCCATTTTGTTGGATCTTTTGACTTGGATCTACTGCAATTTTCGTCCATATTCCTGTACCTCTGATTTCTTATTAGTAACATAAAGAGTTTAGATCTAATTATATTTGATGTTCTTCCTTATTGCAGTATATAGGATTTTTATAAATACTACTCTTTATTGTGAGAATTAAAGAAAAACACTTAAGGAAATTCTGGAAGTATCTTCTAACAACGAGGAATGATTTGACAGCAGGTAGCTGTGCACTTTGTAACTGTGATTTGAATAAATTGTTTTCTCACATGAAAAATATCTGAAAGTAGATGAGTATCATCGTTTTCATGATTGAAAGTTGAGTTCTCTGGAGCAGAGTTTGAAATGAAATTTAGGTTATAAAATTCCCACATTTTATAATGTGGGGATCAACACCTGAGGGGAAAAGTGGGAACAAGCAGGATTGGGCAGATAAAGCCTGAAATGTGTGCCCAAGAAAATCTCAGCCATTCTCACAGAACACTGCCTAGCAAAGGGTCTCTTATTGGCCTGGAAGAGCTGAAAATGTCTTACGTTGTGAACTCCATCTCACTCGTCACTGGAAGGGTGTGACCTCAGCCTTACAGCTTTCAGCACCTGAGTGAGGCCCCGAAAAATGGATGTTTGGTTGCTGTCTACTGATTCTACGGCTTCCCAGGTGACACTAGTGATAAAGAACCCACTTGCCAGTGCAAGAGACATAGAGATATGGGTTTGATCCCTGGGTCAGGACTATCTCCTGGAGGAGGGCGTGGCAACCCACTCCAGTATTCTTGCCTGGAGCATCCCGTGGACAGAGGAGCCTGGTGGGCTATAGTCCATGGGGTCGCAAAGAGTCAGAAGTGACTGAAGCAACTTAGCAGCATGCACTGCTGATTCCACTTTCCACACCTAGTAGCCAGTTCTTCCTTGAAGGGGGTAATGGATGGTACATCGTTTGTCTATCTCAAATATCAACACAAGTCCTCTCTGGCTTACTTTGCCTGCGTCTCATTCAGAAAATGGCTCCTGCAGTAGCAAGTATTACATGTCATTCAGAGCACCAAGGGAGAGGAGAAGCAGTGATGTCCATCTCTTTTATCAGGAAATAAAAAGGTTTCCTAGAAACCACTGAGCATATTTTGCTTATGCTTCACTTACCAGAAAGTAATCACATGACTAGATCTGTAGAGGTTGGAAAAGTGAATAGTTTCTGTCTTTAGTGTCTACAATGGAGCAATGAAAGGGAAAGACGATTGGAATGGATGTGGGATTCCAAGAAGGACTTTGTCACTCATTTTGCTAACCACCTAAAATATCTACCAGTTACGTTTCTAGGTACAAAGTGTTAAATCCCATAACGATGTGCAAAATCAGTACTGTTATTTCCAATCCCCGGAGAAAACCTGAAAACTAATTTTTTTTCTTTTTATCTCTCTCTCTCATGGTTTTTTTTTAAACATTTTCTTCAGTCATTGTCCTGACACCAAGAATTAATAATCTTAGGCTTTAGAGAATTTCTTGGAGCAGCAAGCAAGGAAGTTTCCTGGTATTGTATGTAGAGTGCAGTTTTACTAAGAACATGTTCATGTTCCTATTATAGAAAAATAGCATTTACTAAACTTAGTATTTTTATTTTTCCTTTAGAATCCAAATAAGTTTTCTTATCTATCCTGATAAAATATAGGCAGGTACCTCACAAATGTGACATGAACTATAGGTTACAGGGGCTGAAATTTATATCAAAGCCAAACCAACAGGACTCCTGTCATCTCCTTTCCAAAGCAATATTATCCCAATGGATGTGCTATTTCACTATAAACCAAGGAGTTCATGCTCAAATATGCAGCTGCCAGCTCACAGTTTAACATAAAATGTCTTAAGGAAGCAAGAAAGTAGGTGGGAAAGAAGCTCTACAAATCTCAGGAACCCCTCCTTTTCTTAAGTAGCAGACATTGTGCTAATAAATGAAGATAAGTAATGACCGAGTGAATTATAATAATGCAGATTGTCAAGTGGATACATCATAATTGAAAATAAGGACCATGCTTTCATAATTGCTGAAGTGGATAGGAAGGAGGAGGAATCTAATTATCTTATTTCTATAGCTTGTCTGATTGAAATTTAGCTATATTCAAACTCACTTTCCTATAAATATATTTCTAGGTCAAATTTGACCTAGCATTTGAATTTTTTTTTTTTCTGAAAACATGTAGGGATTGTATAGAACAGCAGAATAATGTCAGAATTGTAACACAAAAATTATTGTAATAAGAACTATGTTTCTAATAGCAGTGTGTATATACCTTCTCAAAATAATTTAGATAGCTCTCTTTTATGGGGTGTTTTTAGAAATTGTTAGAAAAATAAATACTTTGATATTCTGGAAAAGAATATACTGTTTTCATAATGAAACTGTAAAATGTCTCTCTGCAACTTTAACAACCAAAATAGACCAATCAATTAGCAGCTTTGAATGAACTGACTTCCAGGAGGCAAAATAAGCAATGATTTTAAAAACTTGCTATTTTAGAGTCCAGTAGAGGACTCTAAAAATGATGAAACAATCAACTGCTAAAGCTAATTTGATTGAGTCTCAAGTAGGTATGACACATTTTACACACATTATCTCATGTATAAAAGAAATATGGAAACTATGAATATATTATTAAAAAACTAGCTATCTATGAATAACTTTCCACACAATATAATTTATCCTTTTAAGCCAGCCATTCCTTGACTATTTTTTTATTATTTCTCAATAAAAATTCCAAAGAGGCAATTTAATCACTTACAGAAAGATTTCAAACATATATTCTCTTGGTGTTATTTCTCTAGGGAATAGTGTTCTCTTCTTTCAATATTGATTTATGTGTTATTTTTTTTTATGCCATGGAACATCAATGGATATATTATTCAAGGGCTGTCTCTTATACACATC
>SJYT01015685.1:131305-149912 GCA_006410635.1 Cephalophus harveyi | reverse complement strand
GCATTATTTTCCTAATGAACTACTATCACCAAGCCTCCATGTTCAAAGAACTATATTAATTTTGACAGTATTAATTTTGTGTACATATTTCACTCGGGTAATTTTCTAAATAGAGGATACATTTACTCAATATGGAAAATATGTTCTGAGTGTTGTTTTTAAGGTATGGTTTTAAATTTGATAATTAATAAGATGGAATCAATTGATTAATGTTTAGCAACATCCCTCTCCCCTACTATAGATGATTAGGGAGCAGCAAGATGGCTGAACATCTGAATTTCTTTTTTTAAAATTTCTTCAAAGTTCCCAAAGGTGTATATTAAAATACAGAAATGACAAGTTTAGAGCCACAAACACATGCAGAACTCAAGATAAGTTCATGTGAAAGGAATTAATGGCAGCGTAACCAGAGCTGTAATGTTAAGTATTTCTGCAATGTGAGAGGCAGCATATTATTATCATGGGGGCACAGACTTGGAGCAAGACTACCTGAGACAAAACTAGGCTCCACTTACCATCTGCATGCCTGTAGGCAAGTTGGTGCCTCTCTATCAATGTGGAACATTACCATAATATACTTAATATACTACTGACTTAAAGCATTAACATAACTTTCCAAGGGAACTATTTTATTAGTAAGAGCCCAGTTTAAGCCCAAGGACAGTTGCGTTTGAATAATAAAGCATGGTTAAATATTTCAAAGTGTGGAAATAATTTTTAATTTTATGATATTAATGAGTGCATAGTAGTTTATGTATTTGAATCTCTTGTTTCTGTTCTTCAAAATTCATCTCTTCTTTTTCCATCTCCTCTCTCTTTTAGCTATAATCTGACACAGAGGCAGGGCAGAAATGAAAACTCACACTCCTAGAACATTTCTTAGAAATAGAAGTCCTGTGAACATCATAAATAACTTTTAAAATTAGAATATTAAGAAAAATATCTTAACCACAAAAACCAGAAGCTAGTCCCATTCTGTTTTTATTTCCTTCCTAAGGTAAAAACAGAAATATTAGAATTATAAACAAAATATATATAAAATGAAAGACCAAATGCATCCTTTCATTTTCCTCTACCCTTCTTCTTTCATTCCGCTTACACACAATACTGTTTATTAAACTAAGAAGATGTTTTGTCAGCTTTTATTTTTCACCAACCACTCTCAATTAGCATGTGACACAACTAAAAGCACTGTCAGATGATATTAAAGATAGGCAACATTCTAAATGAACATAAATTGAACAATTTAATTATCTACCAGCAGTATTATCAGTGTGCCTCTGTTGTGCTTTTCCATTTCCCAGAAACAGCTGCCTATCCAATTATTTCTATCTGTGGAATCTCAAGACACAGTTTCCTAATATTGTAGTTACTGGTTTATGAATGAACCCTAAAAAAGATTATTCAGTTAATCATGGAGGGATTTAAGTAAAATCAGTTTGTTTTAGAAAATGATTTAATGTTGAAGGGTTGTTTAGAAAATGATTTAATGTTGAAGGCAGGGGCTCAGGTTAGCTTTAACAAAGTGTACATATCTATTTGCTTCCTCTTATAGAAATGAGAGAAACAAAGATAAATAGATGTATTAACAATACAAATCTATGGCTCAAGGAAGGGAGTTATTATTTGTGCTGGGGAAATGAAACAGTTTTTACACTAAAAGCTATACTTCTGTGTATGAGTGTATACATACATGTATAAAATCACAGCACTATATAATTGAAACTTCACTGTGGGAATTAGCTGTAAAAACATATGGGGTCTTTGATACCCTGAGATTGGCACTGGGAAAATAATATTCTAAAGAAGAGACAATTATAAAATATACTATTTGATCTTATTGTAGAAAAACTAGTGTTGGGATGGAAGAAACTATAACTGGTTTTAAATGTTTTACATAGATTGACAAATTTATACCTTCAAGACTGCGACAGTGACTTTATAAATCTTTTTTGGTCTTAATGTTTCTGTTCTGACAGATCAGTGTGCATGAGGGGTGAAGAAGTGAAGTGAAGTCACTCAGTCGTGTCCGACTCTTTGCGACCCCATGGACTGTAGCCTACCAGGCTCCTCTGTCCATGGGATTTTCCAGGCAATAGTCCTGGAGTGGATTGCCAATGTGTCTGTTCTGACAGATCAGTGAGCATGAGGGGTAAGAGCGTAACGAAACTTCAAATACCTTAGTAGTACTATCACCTTTAGTAGCCTTTCTATTCTATTATCTTCTGCATTTAGCAGGAGGTTACTTACAGAGGTAGAAAACATTTATTTTCTCTGAGACTCAATTAGTTGTTTTGCTCAGTGATTAGGTTTGATTAGATGTTCTCTTAGTACCTTTATATTTAAACTTTGTGATCAAAACACAAAAAGAAAATAACCACAGATTCAGAATATTCTAGAGACACACCTACAGATATCAATACTAAAAATTACTTGAAGAGATCAAAAGGGAGGGAAAAACCGAAATCTGTGCACAGGGAAGTCTTGGGGGTATGAATTAAAAAGTAATTGCTGTTGTATTCTCCTTTTCTTATATTTGAACTAGTAAGACATAAATATATTTCAGGGGGTTTCAAACTGACTGGAACTTAAATACTATCCATACAGAATCATTCATGTTATGGATGAGAAAACCATAACCTAAAGAGGATTAAATAGATTAAAGCATGGGTCTTATCACTAATCTTTTCATTAATTCATTTATCATTCATTTAAATAAACACTAAATACTATTGCATAGAACACTTTGTTAAGCACTAGAGAACAAATACAAATATGCCACTGACCCTGCCTTTGAGACTATTTTATGTTCTTGGAAGAAAAAGCAAATTTCCTTCAGCAAATGTCTCATAATTAAAGAGAAAGTTGTTCATAGTTAAAAACGTTGCTGCTGCTGCTAAGTCACTTCAGTCGTGTCCGACTCTGTGTGACCCCATAGACGGCAGCCCACCAGGCTCCCCCGTCCCTGGGATTCTCCAGGCAAGAACACTGGAGTGGGTTGCCATTTCCTTCTCCAGTGCCTGAAAGTGAACAGTGAAGTTGCTCAGTCGTGTCCGACTTAAAAACGTTATTTGATTTAAATATGTGTGTGTATATATATATATATATATATATATTAATATGAGAGGTCATTGTAAGTTCATCAATTTTAGAAAGCATGAAAGTAGTATAAAATGTTCCAACAAAGAATAGTCCAGTCCCAGATGGCTTTCATAATGCATTCTCTCTAACATTTAAGGAAATAAATGCCAATTCTATTCAAATTCTTTCAGGAAAATAGAAGAGGAAGAAATAATTTCCAACTTATTTCATGAGGTCACTATCAACTTAATATCAAAGCTCAACAAATACATTTCAAGAAGTAAATGTTACAGATCAATACTTTTTATAAGGATGCACACAAAAATCCTGAATAAAATATTAGCAAAATCAAATACAGTAACATGTATAAAGTCTAGTACATCACTACTAAGTTGTACTCACCTCAATATTCTAAGATTAGTTTGACATTTAAAATCAATCAGTGTAATTCACCATATTCACAATATAAAGAAGAAAAAATATGACCATTTCAATAGATGAGGAAGTATATTTGACAAAATTCAGCACCAGGTCATTTTTAAGACTTTAATCCACATGCAAAAAAAGAACTTCTGCAAACTTCTAAGGGCCATTTATAGGAAATCTGCAGCTAGCCTCATAATTAAGGGTGAATATTTGGTATTTACTCCCTAGGATTAGGAATATAGCAAGGATGTCTGCCCTTCCTATTACCATTCAACTTTAATACTGGAGGTCCTAGGTATTACGATAATGAAATGAATATCAAAAAGGCATAATGGTTGAAAAACTTATGTAAAAAAAGTTCATATTTCAGTAAAACATGATTGTTTACATAGAAAATCCTCAAGGACTTAAAAGTAATGGGTTATCAAAGTGGCACAAGGTTAATGTATAAAACGTTTGCATTATTATATAACAAAGAAAAGCAATTGGAAAATTAAATATTCTGTTTAAAATAGTGCCAAAATATAATGTAACAAGTAACTGATTTAATAAAATATGAGCAAAGCTATACACACTAAAAACTATAACATATTACTGATAGAAAGTAAAGAAGACCTAAATAGAGATATTCCCTATGTTCATGGATTGGAGGAGTTAGCATTGTTAACATGTTAAATTTCCTTAAAATCCATCTATAGAACTAATCCAATCTCAATCAAAATCTTAGTATTTTTTGGTAGCAATTAATAAGTTGATTTGAAAATTTATGAAAATGCAAGTATTTCAGAAGAACCAAGGTCACTTTTTAAAAGGAAGACATACCTTACCTGACTTTAAGACTTGCTATGAAGCTCCAATACTATGGTCATCTGATGCAAAGAGCTGACTTATTGGAAAAGACCCTGATGCTGGGAAAGAATGAGGGCAAGAGGAGAAGGGTGTGACAGAGGATTAGGTGGCTGGATGGCATCACTGAATCAATGGATGTGAGTTTGAGCAAACTCCGGAAACAGTGAAAGACAGGGAAGCCTGGCATGGTGCAGTTTGTGGTATGGCAAAGAGTAGACATGACTTAGCAACCGAACAACAACAAATGAAGCTACAAGAATCAAGACAGCATGGCCCTGATGAAATAATAGACATATCAAATGGTTAACAGAATAGTGAATCCAGAAGAAAATCTGTGCATATATGATCAGTTGATATTTGTCAATGGTCCCAAATCAATTCAATGGCTGAAAAAAAAAAAAAAATCTGTAACAAATAGTGTTGGAACCACTGAATAGCTCTGAAGAAAAAGAAAATATTAAACCATATCATATATAATACACAAAATTTCTCTTGAAATGCCTCACAATTATAGTGGTAATAATATAAAACTTCCAGCAGGAAAAATCTTTGAGAATTTCTGTTAACTATTGTTTTCTTAGATAGAACATAAAAGGCATGAACCGCAAAGGAAAAATGAAAAATTCAGCTTCATGAAAATTAAGAGAGTTAGCTTTTCAAAAGACACCTTAAGATAATAAAAAAGCAACCCATATAATTGTGAAAATATATGCAGCAATAAGTAATTAGAAAGTGATACACCATAGTGCCAAAAACATAATTTGAATAAATATATGGTTGAGCAATAATAAAGATTTATAACTTAATAATGAGAACAAGTAAGCCAATTACAATGGGCAAAAAGGTTTGAATAGATTTCAAAATAGAAAATTTTTGGCAAATAGACTCATGAAAATATGCTTAATAAAAGTCATAAGGGAAGTATAACTCATGAGTTATCACTATCCATTAAAGTGGCTAAAAGTCCGCTAAAGCGGCTAATAATATTGACAATACCAAGTGTTGGGATGGGTGTGAACAACATATTTAACTTTTCAAAATGTAGAAGTGGAATAGCCATAAAATTTTAGAAGTTTAAAATATTAAATACCTATGTGCCTTATGACAGCACTGTTGCACTCCTACGAATTTTCCCAAGTGAAGTGAAAAGGTATTTCTATATAGATTTTTATGTGAATATCAACCCTGGGATTTCTTTGGAAGGAATGATGCTAAAGCTGAAACTCCAGTACTTTGGCCACCTCATGCAAAGAGTTGACTCATTGGAAAAGACTCTGATGCTGGGAGGGATTGGGGGCAGGAGGAGAAGGGGACGACCGAGGATGAGATGGCTGGATGGCATCACTGACTCGATGAATGTGAGTCTGAGTAATCTCCGAGAGATGGTGATGAACAGGGAGGCCTGGCGTGCTGCAATTCATGGGGTCGCAAAGAGTCAGACACGACTGAGCGACTGAACTGAACTGAACTGAACTGATTCATATCAGCTTTATTCACAATAGACAAAAATCCTAATCACAAAGATGCTGTGTTAACAGCACAATAGGGGAAAGGGGCCTTTCTTTCTTCATCTTGTTCACAATCAGTTGGCTGAGCAGCCCTTATACCTTGGTGTTTGAGAACATTTACTCCTGGGGCATTCTGTTTGGAAATTGACCAGATATATCTTGGATGATATCATGATGTGGCAGGTACAGGTGGTGGTTTTGCTAGTTCAGAGCAGCAAAATGACCCACCACCGAAGTAGAAAACATCTGCAAACAGGATGCAATATTGTGAAATAGTGGCCTGAGTGGCATGTTTCAATGAGAGCCTTTGACAAGTTAACTGGAGGAGACGAGCTGAGGTCAGAGAAGCAAAGAGCAGAAGCAGGTCCAAGTTGGACTGATGACATGTAGCAGATGGCATGTGCAGCATACCTTAAAAGAGGATTGAAACCCTCCTTATCAGGGTAATGGGGAATCAGATTAGTTCATTAATAATAATAATATCAGTATTTTACTCTAGTAGATGAATTTGGGAAACTTTATATTAATTAAACATACAAGAGGATTCCTAGCAATAGTCACAAAAATTAGGATGCCAGACAGAAATATATGTGTCTTGTCTCTCAGTGAAGGTCTTGTAAAGTTGGGATACCAGATGTAGGGTTTAGGAAGAAGATTTAGATTCTAAGTTCCCTCGTGATTGTGGGTAATTATGCTAGGGGTGGGTTTTATGGCAAAATTGAGTCCCAGCCTCCCCTATCTGTTTCAGTGTGATTTTCTTCTCATTTGCCTTGTGTGTAGTTGTCACTTAGCCAGTCTTTATTTATTTATTTTTTTGAGAGGAAATTGTTCCATATTGTAGCTGTAGAGGCAGTGTGTCTGTGAGAGAGGTAAGTTCAGGATCTTCCTATATCACCTCTTGAACTGAAACCTCCTTTCCAACCTTGCATCCCTACCTCTGCATCATCTGACTTAGGTGGCCATTGAGGTTTACGCTTGCTCATGGTTCTTTCCCCCAAGACAGGGACCAACAGAGAAAAAGTCCTTAAACAGCTACTACTACCAGGACACAGCAAAAGTAATAGACCCAGGAGCTCAGTCTTTCTGTGAAGGAGGCCTGTTAGCTAATCATGATGACTGCAGCCTGAGGGGCAGGCTTCTAATTAAACATGTACCTAATGGCAGACTGTAGTTCTTTCCAGTAACTTAAGAGAGGGGTACTATCTTTACACTCATCCTCTGTCATGCTCCAGAGCACCAGTGTTTCCTGAAGGGGAGCTTTATATGCATCTGACGCCTGGTTTGTAGCTCTAGCACCCTGTTTCATATATCTGACACTCAGAGGACACCTCTTGATCACCTGACTCTGATGACCAGGGGGACTAAAATTCTTGGATTCCAGGGGCTGTGGCAATCAGAGAAACAGTCATTGGTTGGCTACCACCCCAGGGCAGTGTGCAACGTGGACAGTGGATAGAGACAAACCACCAAATCCTTTTGTGAAGAAGGCCTCCACTTGTCCTAGTGCTTTGGCCTGAGGAGCAGGCTGCAGATTTAGCATATGCTTAGTGGCTAGTCAAGGCTATGGTTTTTCCTGTGGTCATGTATGGATATGAGAGTTGGACTGTGAAGAAAGCTGAGCACCAAAGAATTGGTGCTTTTGAACTGTGGTGTTAGAGAAGACTCTTGAGAGTCCCTTGGACCGCAAGGAGATCCAACCAGTCCATTCTGAAGGAGATCAGCCCTGGGATTTCTTTGGAGGGAATGATGCTGAAGCTGAAACTCCAGTACTTCAGCCACCTCATGCGAAGAGTTGACTCATTTGAAAAGACCCTGATGCCTGGGAGGGATTGGGGGCAGGAGGAGAAGGGGACGACCGAGGATGAGATGGCTGGATGGCATCACCGACTCAATGGACATGAGTCTGAGTGAACTCCAGGAGTTGGTGATGGACAGGGAGGCCTGGCGTGCTGCAATTCATGGGGTCGCAGAGTTGGACATGACAGAGTGACTGAACTGAATTGAACTGAGTGGCCTATAGATCTACTCTAAAAGGAATATGGACTGTAGATACTATCTCCTTCTGCCTTGCTCCAGCCTACTGATATCTCCAAGAAAAGAACTTATACTCATTTTGAGCCCTAATTTTTTTTTTTTTTTTTTTGACTGCTGTCAAGGGATCATCTCTAGATTACCTGTCTGGTGGCCAGTAGGATTTACACTTGTGGTATTATAAAACTGTATATGTTTGCATAATTTTAAAAGCTGCTCCCTGAGATCTGATTCACCTTGACTTTAGGTGCTGATATTCTTTCTTTTGGGACACTGACAGTTCTTGGTACATCATTTACTGGGAGTTGTTAACAATATAATAGGACACTTGGACAAGCACAGAGGTTCAAAAGATGGCAGATACTTGAGGTAGGTTAAACAGGAAGGTTCATTTCCTATATGAGGTCATTCCCTCAGGACTAGGGGAGGTAGTTGTTTTATCTACTGTATAGAAATTAAGACATGGTGTTAGGCATAATGAAGGAACAGAGGAATATGTTGCAAGTGACAAATAAAAGGATACATCAGAGAAAACATTAATGAAGTGGAGATAAGTAACTGANTTCCCTCAGGACTAGGGGAGGTAGTTGTTTTATCTACTGTATAGAAATTAAGACATGGTGTTAGGCATAATGAAGGAACAGAGGAATATGTTGCAAGTGACAAATAAAAGGATACATCAGAGAAAACATTAATGAAGTGGAGATAAGTAACTGAGAAGTAATTTGAAGTAATGGTCATTAGATGCTTACTGAACAAGGGAGAAGAATGTATGAACACAATGAGAGCTGTGATAAAGGTTTGGGCAGTATGCTGCAGAACACAGTAATGGAGCTGAAAAATACACTAGAGAGATTCAACAGCAGATTAGAAGAAGCAGAGGAAAGGATCAGTCAAGTCACAGGCAAAGCATATGGTCATTAGATGCTTACTGAACAAGGGAGAAGAATGTATGAACACAATGAGAGCTGTGATAAAGGTTTGGGCAGTATGCTGCAGAACACAGTAATGGAGCTGAAAAATACACTAGAGAGATTCAACAGCAGATTAGAAGAAGCAGAGGAAAGGATCAGTCAAGTCACAGGCAAAGCAGTAGAACTCACCCAATCAGAGTAGCTCAAAGGGGAAAAAAAAAATGAAAAAAGTGCAGATGGTCTGTGGGACTTATGGGAGAACATCAATGAACTAACATTCACATTACTGTATAGGTCCCCAAAAGACGAGAGAGAGAAATGGGTAGAAATCTTACCTGAATAAATAATGGCTGAAAACTTACCTAACTTGGGGAAGGATACAGACCTTCAACTCCAAGAGTCAAAGAGAGTTCCAAAGATGGGAACCCAAAGTGACTTACACCAAAACATGTTATAATTAATACATCAAGAGTTAAAGACAAGGAAAGAACATGAAAGAAGAGAAAAACAGCATACAAGAACACCTCCTTAAGACTATTGGCAGATTTTCCAGCACAAATTTTGCAGGCCAGAAGGGAGTGGCACAGTATATTCAGAGTGCAGAATTTTTTTTTTTTTTTTTTTGATTACTGTCAAGGGATCATCTCTAGATTACCTGTCTGGTGGCCAGTAGGATTTACACTTGTGGTATTATAAAACTGTATATGTTTGCATAATTTTAAAAGCTGCTCCCTGAGATCTGATTCAGCTCGACTTTAGGTGCTGATATTCTTTCTTTTGGGACACTGACAGTTCTTGGTACATCATTTACTGGGAGTTGTTAACAACAATATAATAGGACACTTGGACAAGCACAGAGGTTCAAAAGATGGCAGATACTTGAGGTAGGTTAAACAGGAAGGTTCGTTTCCTATATGAGGTCATTCCCTCAGGACTGGGGGAGGTAGTTGTTTTATCTACTGTATAGAAATTAAGACATGGTGTTAGGCATAATGAAGGAACAGAGGAATATGTTGCAAGTGAGAAATAAAAGGCTACATCAGAGAAAACATTAATGAAGTGGAGATAAGTAACTGATAAGTAATTTGAAATAATGGTCATTAGATGCTTACTGAACAAGGGAGAAGAATGTATGAACACAAAGAGAACTGCGATAAAGGTTTGGGCAGTATGCTGCAGAACACAATAATGGAGCTGAAAAATACACTAGAGAGATTCAACAGCAGATTAGAAGAAGCAGAGGAAAGGATCAGTCAAGTCACAGGCAAAGCATTAGAACTCACCCAATCAGAGTAGCTCAAAGGGGGAAAAAAAAAAAAAAAAAAGAAAAAAGTGCAAATGGTCTGTGGGACTTATGGGAGAACATCAATCAACTAACATTCACATTACTGTATAGGTTCCCAAAAGAAGAGAGAGAGAAATGGGTAGAAATCTTACTTGAATAAATAATGGCTGAAAACTTACCTAACTTGGGGAAGAATACAGATCTTCAACTCCAAGAGTCAAAGAGAGTTCCAAAGATGAACCCAAAGTGACTTACACCAAAAGATGTTATAATTAATACATCAAGAGTTAAAGACAAGGAAAGAACATGAAAGAAGAGAAAAACAGCATACAAGAACACCCCCTTAAGACTATTGGCAGATTTTCCAGCACAAATTTTGCAGGCCAGAAGGGAGTGGCACAGTATATTCAGAGTGCAGAAAGAAAAAAAAAAAAAATTCCAACTAGGAATACTCTTATCAGGCAAAGTAATCATTAAGAATTGAAGGTGAAGTAAAGCCTTTTCTAGATAAGCAAAAGATAAATGAATTCATCTCCACTAAAATTTCCTTTAAAACAATATTAATAGGACTTTTTAAGTTGAAAGGAAAGGTGATATTTAGTGACAAGACCACATATGAAGGAATATATCTCACTGGAAAGATAAATATCAATAAAAAGTAGTGGATTAATTACTTTAAGGCTAACATGAAGGTTAAGAAGTAAAAAAAAAAAGTAACTGTAAAAAAAAAAATACAATAATTTGTTAAGGAATGCACAGAACACAAATACTCAAAATGTCACATCAAAAGCATAAAATTTAGGGGCAGAAGTAAAAATGTTGAATTTTACAATAGAATTAAACATAAGTTGCTATCAACTTAAAATAGACTGTTACAGATATAAGGTGTTATATGTAAGCCTCAAGAGAACCAGAAAACAAAAATCTATGGTAAATACATAAAAGATAAAAAGAAAGAAATGTGAGTATAACAGTAAAGAAAGCCATCAAACCACAAAGGAAGAGAGCAAGAGAAAAACAAAGGAGTAAGAGGAACTACAAAAACAGCCAGAAAACAATTAACAAAATGGGAATAACACATGTATTATTTGCTCAGTTGTGTCCAACTTTTGTGGCCCCATGGACTGTAGCCCACCAGGCTCCTCTGTCCGTGAGATTCTCTAGGAAAGAATACTGGAGTGGGTAGCTATTCCCTTCACTGGGGGATCTTCCTGACACAGGGATTGAACCCAAGTCTCCTGCACTGCAGGCAGAATTTTCACCCTCTGAGACACAAGAGAAGCACAATAAACACATCAGTCAGTTCAGTTCAGTTCAGTCGCTCAGTCGTGTCCGACTCTTTGCGACCCCATGAATTGCAGCATGTCAGGCCTCCCTGTCCATCACCATCTCCCGGAGTTCACTCAGACTCACGTCCATTGAGTCGGTGATGCCATCCAGCCATCTCATCCTCGGTCGTCCCTTCTCCTCCTGCCCCCAATCCCTCCCAGCATCAGAGTCTTTTCCAATGAGTCAACTTGTCGCATGAGGTGGCCAAAGTACTGGAGTTTCAGCATTAGCATCATTCCTTCCAAAGAACACCCAGGACCGATCTCCTTTAGAATGGACTACCTAGCAATAATTACTTTAAATTTAAATAAACTAAATTTACTAAAAGAAATCAAGTGGCTTAAAAAAAAAAAGACTCATCTCTATGCTGCCTTAAACAGACTCACTTCAGATGTGAAGACATGCAAGACTAAAAGTGAAGGGATAGAAAGAGATACTCCATGTAAATACTAACCAAAAGAAAGCTTGAATAGTTACATCATACAAAATAGATTTTAACAAAAGACTGTAGTAAGAGACAAAGAAAGGCATTACATAATGATAAAGGGCTCAATCTAATAAGATATGATATTTGTAAATATTTATGTATCTAATTAACGTCTAAATATATCAAGCAAACATTAACAGACCTAAAGGAAGAGATAGCAACACAATAATAGTAGGGAATTTTAAGACTCCACTAACATCATTGATTGATCATGTAGACAGAAATTATAAGGAAACATAAACGTTAAATATAACATATTAGAACAGATGGACTTACTGGGCTTTACATCTAAAAGCAACAGAATACCTATTTTTCTCAACTGCACAGGGAACAGTTTCTTAGATAATATAGTAGGCCAGAAAACAATTCTTAAATAATTGAAGTGAGTTAAAATCATTAAATCATCTTTTCCAATAACAGTTCCATAAAGCTAGCAATTAATTGCATAAGGAAAACTGGAAAGTTTATAAATATATAGAGATAAAATGCTACTGAACAACCAATGGGTCAAAGAAAAATTCTAAAAGATACCTTGAAACAGGTGAAAATGATAATGTAAAATAACAAATTTCATGGGAGGTAGCAAAAACAATTCTAAGATGGAAGTTGATGTGCCTACCTCAAGAAATAGGAAAAGTTTCAAACAACAACCTAACTCTGCACCTCAGTGGACTAGAATAAAAAAAAAAAGACTCATCTCTATGCTGCCTTAAACAGACTCACTTCAGATGTGAAGACATGCAAGACTAAAAGTGAAGGGATAGAAAGAGATACTCCATGTAAATACTAACCAAAAGAAAGCTTGAATAGTTACATCATACAAAATAGATTTTAACAAAAGACTGTAGTAAGAGACAAAGAAAGGCATTACATAATGATAAAGGGCTCAATCTAATAAGATATGATATTTGTAAATATTTATGTATCTAATTAACGTCTAAATATATCAAGCAAACATTAACAGACCTAAAGGAAGAGATAGCAACACAATAATAGTAGGGAATTTTAAGACTCCACTAACATCATTGATTGATCATGTAGACAGAAATTATAAGGAAACATAAACGTTAAATATAACATATTAGAACAGATGGACTTACTGGGCTTTACATCTAAAAGCAACAGAATACCTATTTTTCTCAACTGCACAGGGAACAGTTTCTTAGATAATATAGTAGGCCAGAAAACAATTCTTAAATAATTGAAGTGAGTTAAAATCATTAAATCATCTTTTCCAATAACAGTTCCATAAAGCTAGCAATTAATTGCATAAGGAAAACTGGAAAGTTTATAAATATATAGAGATAAAATGCTACTGAACAACCAATGGGTCAAAGAAAAATTCAAAAAGATACCTTGAAACAGGTGAAAATGATAATGTAAAATAACAAATTTCATGGGAGGTAGCAAAAACAATTCTAAGATGGAAGTTGATGTGCCTACCTCAAGAAATAGGAAAAGTTTCAAACAACAACCTAACTCTGCACCTCAGTGGACTAGAAAAAGAACAAGTGAATGCAGTAGCAGAAGTTAGTTAGTAGAAGGAAATAAATAACAAAGATTAAAACAAATAAATAGAGACTTAAAAGACAATCAGTTCAATTCAGTCGCTCAGTCGTGTCCATCTCTTTGCCACGCCATGGACTGCAACACATCAATAGAGAAGGTCAATGGAACTAAGACCTGGTCAGAGTTTTAGTAGCTCTGTGTCAGGATTCTCAGATGTTTGTTTAGATTGCAGAGTTTTGTTTAGTTGTGATTTTTTTTTCTTTTTTAGTTAGAGACTTAAAAGACAATCAGTTCAATTCAGTCGCTCAGTCGTGTCCATCTCTTTGCCACGCCATGGACTGCAACACATCAATAGAGAAGGTCAATGGAACTAAGACCTGGTCAGAGTTTTAGTAGCTCTGTGTCAGGATTCTCAGATGTTTGTTTAGATTGCAGAGTTTTGTTTAGTTGTGATTTTTTTTTCTTTTTTAGTGTGCGTTAGTCAGACTTTCCTAGAGAAACACAACCAATAGGTGATTTTATATATACATGTTTAATATACACACATATAAATATGAAAATACTTATTATAATGTACTGGTGTACATATCTGTGGAGACTGAGAAATACTAAGATCTGTTGTTGGCAAGCTGGAGACCCAGAATAGCTTGTGGTGCAGTTCGAAGGCCTGTGTAATGGAGTTCAGGAATCGTGAACTGGCTCACAAATATTTCCTTTGATTTAAACTTTATTTTGGTTTCTCAAATTTTTTTCAATTTAATTTTTATGATTCTTTTTAATATAAAATTTAGATTCTATAACTGATTATTCATGTCAAAAATAGCTAGTCTAAAATGATACAGTATTCTAAATATTGCAGTGTAGTGTCATAAGAGGCATGGCACCTGGAAATTATGATTTTCTGAGTAACTCATTCTTGCTCAATATCCAGATAGTTGATTTGGATAGCATACTTATCTAAGAGTATCTTTCTGCAATATGAGGTGATGACATGAGATGATATCCAAGATCCCTTCTAGCTCCAACACTTTTTACTTCTATAAAAAGAGGAATAACTATTTTTATTCATACTTTCCACACAGGAATACTGTGTTGGAAAGAAAAAAAGGTAATGAAGAAGAACTATTGAAAAATATAGAGACAGTGAAAATAATTTCTTTTACCACCACAAACAGGATTAAACTGTAGTAAACAGAGTTTATAGTTAATGTAAATTAATGTCCTAATTATACCTTTTGTTTTAACCATTTGTCAAGTGTTATTTCTTGTTGATTTCTCCAATTTCTATTATAAGCCTTCAATACCCTCCAAAGTCTCTCCATCCTAATGAATTCTATGTTCCACACATTTACTGTTTCTTTGTCTAAAACATTTAAAATCTGCCTGCTTTGATTTGTCTTTGAATGTTATACTTTTATAAGCTCCCATATGTAAAAAAAATTAAATTTGGTTAATCCTGTTAATCTCTTTGATATCAATTTAATTATTCAGTTCAGTTCAGTTTGGGTCTGACTCTTTGCAACCCCATGAATCTCAGCATGCCAGGCCGCCCTGTCTGTCACCAACTCCAAGAGTTTATTCAAACTCTTGTCCATCGAGTCTGTGATGCCATCCAGCCATCTCATCCACTGTCGTCCCCTTCTTTTCCTGCCCCCAATCCCTCCCAGCATCAGAGTTTTTTCCAATGAGTCAGTTCTTCGCATGAGGTGGCCAAAATATTGGAGTTTCAGCTTTAGCATCATTCCTTCCAATGAACACCCAGAACTGATCTCCTTCAGAATGGACTGATTGGATCTCCTTGCAGTCCAAGGGACTCTCAAGAGTCCTCTCTAACACCACAGTTCAAAAGCATCAATTCTTCAGCGCTCAGCCTTCTTCACAGTCCAACTCTCACATCCATACATGACTACTAGAAAAACCATAGCCTTGACTAGACAGACCTTTGTTGGCAAAGTAATGTCTCTGCTTTTTAATGTGCTACCTAGATTGGTCATAACTTTCCTTCCAAGGAGTAAATGTCTTTTAATTTCATGGCTGCAATCACCATCTGCAGTGATTTTGGAGCCCCCCAAAATAAAGTCTGACACTGTTTCCACTGTTTCCCCATTTATTTCCCATGAAGTGATGGGACAAGATACCATGATCTTAGTATTCTGAATGTTGAGCTTTAAGCCAACTTTTTTACTCACTAGTAAAGTAATGCTCAAAATTCTTCAATCCAGGCTTCAGCAATACATAAACTGTGAACTTCCAGATGTTCAAGCTGGTTTTGGAAAAGGCAGAGGAACCAGAGATCAAATTGCCAACATCTGCTGGATCATGGAAAAAGCAAGAGAGTTCCAGAAAAACATCTATTTCTGCTTTATTGACTGCCAAAGCCTTTGACTGTGTGGATCACAATAAACTGTGGAAATTTGTGAAAGAGATGGGAATACCAGAGCACCTGACCTGCCTCTTGAGAAACCTATATCCAGGTCAGGAAGCAACAGTTAGAACTGGACATGGAACAACAGACTGGTTCCAAATAGGAAAAGGAGTACGTCAAGGCTGTATATTGTCACCCTGCTTATTTAACTTCTATGCAGAGTACATCATGAGAAACGCTGGGCTGGAAGAAGCACAAGCTGGAATCAAGAATGCTGGGAAAAATATCAATAACCTCAGATATGCAGATGACACCACCCTTATGGCAGAAAGTGAAGACGAACTAAAAAGCCACTTGATTAAAGTGAAAGAGGAGAGGACCACTAAAAGTCATAGAAGGGAAGAAATAAAAGTTTTTATCACCTTCAGGAGCTATAAAGGAGGTGGCTACTACTTTTACATCAGAAGGTGAAAAATACTGCAGTTGTTGACATTGGCTTTTTAGTTACGTCAACTAAAATAGCTTGGTTTGTGTTCTTTAGTATAAAGGATCAGTGCCTGAGAGTTTTGAAGCAACCATCCATCTCCCATGAAGGAGTGACCATAAAGATAACTTGAGTTACATACAATATGTTAAATTTTTATTATCTCCTGCTTCTGATGACTACAGTTTTATTATTAAGTCAAATGTGTCTTCTTCACCCTCTTTTCTTGGTAGAAATGCATTCCCAAGAGGCTTTTAAGTTCCTCATGCAAACAACCTTTGAGTCTATCTGAGCCAATTTGTTTGTTCTTTCAAGGTATGTACAAATATTAGTATTGGATTTAGTTGGGTTGCAAGGTGGACTATACCCATCAATCAACATGTGTCTAGATAAATTATTCAGCTGCTTTGTGTCTTCTCTATCTCATTTGTAAAGTGAAGTGTAGAGTAGTAGTATCTATTTTAAAGCTTTAACTCACTTCCTATCACAAAATGTCTTAAGTAGATTAAAATTAATATATGTATTAAGTTAATGACATGATAGAAGAAAAATTGAGAACAGACTTTATTAATATAAGTAAGTATAAGTAAAATATAAGTAATTAATATAAGTAATAAAATAGTAAAGCTATAATACTGTTATATATTAGTATTATATATTAATATAATACTATATATTATATATTATAATATATATGATATATATATTACATATCATATTATAATAGTAACATTATATTATTAATATAAGTAATTAATATAAGTAAAACAGTAAAGATAAAAATTTGAAAACAAATAATCATCAATATTAACTTTGTTATGTGTTGTCATCATCTTAGTTATATAGGGGGCACAGTGAATTACAGAGTTTGCAATATCAAAAATAAGTCTGAGTCCTTTTTCTACTCAGAAAGCCACAAGAGGAGGATGTTGCTCCCCATCAAGTACAAAGCCATATAAATTGTAAAATTAAAACTTTTTTTTAAAACTCACTAGAGATTTTTTTTATAAGGCTGAAGTGGTAGGGCAAGCAGATGAACTGAATTTCAAAGGGTAGCAAGCAGAGGAGGAGGAGGTAGAGCATATATTGAATGTTACATGTCTGCCAGATTATGGGAGGAAGAAATGTTAGGCGTGAACACAAGTGCAAGCATGCACACCTGTGCATGCAGGCCTGCAGGTGGTAACTGGGTCATGCTGGGGGACAGGACTGAGTAATTCCTATGTATTGGGATCTTGTCTTATGCAGAGTAAAAGCTTACTTATCCTAGGAGGAAAAGGAGAAAAGCCTTTAGTCCTATGGCCCCAGAACAACATCTACTACCACTGTAAAAAGGATTAAAGCAGAAGCCCTCTAGTGCTAATGGAAAAGCTGGAACCTCCCCAGTACCTCTGACTCAAGAAAATCTTGGCAGCTATTTGTTTCCCCATCCATTTTGTGCTGATACTCAAGAAAGGGCAGGTAACTCACTAGTGTTGAGGATCCTTCATTGATTCAAAGCAAAGATTACCTACTGCTGTTCATTATTAAGCAATAAATTAATCAGTAGAATTAGATCAGAGACTCAGGGTCCATACAGGGGATGTGAAGTAATTACAATTAATATATTGAAGGATGTATTAGTAGAAAAAGTGAATGAAAGAGTAAGGATTTCATGAAAGAAATAAGAAATCAGTCACAGAAGTGCTTGAAATTAAAACCAACTAATCAAATAAAAAAGAAATTGCTGTATTAGAGATTGTGTAGTCCATATTCTCTGAAGATAAATGCTATTAGCGACATGGCACTAGTGATGGAAGAAATGTATCAATAGAAATCCCTATGAAAGAAAATGGAGAGTGAGTCGAGGGATGCCGGCAGAGCCATTAGACAAAAAGGAAGTATAATTCTCTATGAAAGAAAATGGAAAGGAAGGAAGAAATTTTTTAAATTTTATTTATTTTAATGGGAGGCTAATTACTTTACAATATTATATTGGTTTTTGTCATACATTGACATGAATCTGCCACAGGTGTACATGTGTTCCCCATCTTGAACCCACCTCCCACCTCCCTCCCCATATCATCCCTCTGGGTCATCCCAGTGCACCAGCCCCGAGCATCCTGTATCATGCATCGAACCTGGACTGGCAATTGATTTCCATATGATATTATATAAGTTTCAACACCATTCTCCCAAATCATCCCACCCTTGCCCTCTCCCACAGAGTCCAAAAGTCTGTTCTATACACCTGTGTCTCTTTTGCTGTCTCGCATACAGGGTCATCATTACCATCTTTCTAAATTCCATATATATGCGTTAGTATACTGTATTGGTGTTTTTCTTTCTGGCTTACTTCA
>SJYT01015685.1:102421-112442 GCA_006410635.1 Cephalophus harveyi | reverse complement strand
CAGAAATAACAATAGCATGATATAGTAAAATAATCTACTTAGTTTATTGAATAAAAATTCTGTAGAGTATTATGTAATAATGGAGTATATGGATTATTTAAGAATAGCCTTTAATATTTGCAAATAGTTTAATATCTGCAACTATACTCTAAAGAAATAAATTCACTGCTGTATATCAGATAATAAACAATATGTAAACAATAAAATGTACTGGAGTGTTATACACTCCTCTCTCATCGAATGATGGAACATAGGAAATCGGTAAGCCCTGAAAAACATGATCAAATTGATTCTTTACTCAACAATAACAGAGTACGTATTTTCTCACGTGCACATTAAACATTCAAATAGACTATTTTCTAGACCATTATATAAACCACAGCAACTAAAAATATATATAATTACACAAAATAGACTGCAATTTAAAATCCATAATAGGAGGTACCAAGAAAATCCAAACATGAAAATTAAATAAGACACTTCTGAATAATCCAAGAGTAGATAGGAAATCTTGAGGGAAATTACCAGATATTGAACCTGTCTCTTATACACATCTGATGTGTATAAGAGACAGGCCTAGAGAATCCCATGGACAGAGAGTAGATTAAGTGGATCAATTTCTTTAGATTAAAAAAATACCAAAACTTACTAAAAAAGAAATAGATGATTTTAATAGACCAATATCAATTAAAAGTTTTAATATGTAACTATAAACTTTTTAACGAAGAAATCAGCCTTAGATGTATTCACAGTGAATTCACATATCCTTTTGGGAAGAAATCAAATTCTGCCAGTCTCTTGCAAGAATAGATGATAGACAAGATGAAAACAATACCCACTTACTTAATGAATCTTGTGTTTCCCTAAGGGCTTCCCAGATGGCTCAGTGGTAAAGAATCAGCCTGCCAATTCAGGTGACACACGAGACACAGATTCAATCCCTGGGTCAGGAAGATCTCTGGAAAAGGAAATGGCAACTGACTCCAATATTCTTACCTGGGAAATCCCATGGACAGAGGAGCCTGGCAGGCTACAGTCCAAGGGGTTGCAAAGAATCAGACACAACTTAGTGACTGAGCATGAGCACAATGTTTTTCTAAAGCTAAAAGCTGATAAAATATATTCCAAAAATAGGAAGTTCTCTGGTGGCCCAGCAGTTCAGACTCAGGCTTTCATTTCATGGACCTGAGTTTGATCCCTCGTTGAGGAACTAAAATCTCATAAGTCACATGGTGTGACCAAAGACAAACAAAAAAAAGATATTGCATGAAATACAACTAAATACTGATATACCTCAAGAGCATTGACACAAAATTCTCAAAAAACATTAACACTTTGAATCCAGCAAAATAAAATGCAGTATAAGTAAGTGGAGTTTACCCCAAGAATGCAAGCTGGCCCAAAATTCAAAAAGTGATATAATTTATTATATAAAGAAACTAAAAATTAGAAACCTTATTGTCTCAAATATGCAGAAAATCACTTAAGAAGTCTAACATTCATTCATGATAAAAACACTGAGCATTCTCAGAATGAAAGGAGACATCCTTAATTGATAAATGACATCTTTAAAACAAACAAAAATCACTATATATACCTAATATCATGCTTAACAATGTAAACCTTAACTTTCTGCCTTTAAGTTCAAGAATGAAGCATGCTATGTCCTTCTCACCACTCTTCATTCATACAGTTCTAGAAATCATGGCCAGTGCAATATGGCAATATGGTAAGAAATTGAAGTACAGAGCATATATATTAGAAAGAAAGAAAAACATGTGTCTTATAAGATAATGTGCTTAAACCCTCAATTGGGAAATAACCCAAGCCAGTTTATGTTCTGGGTAGATATACAAACTGTGGTGCACATGTACATTGGAATACTACTCTGATAAAAATATATTATTTTGTAAACATTCAACACTATATTTTTACTATGAGTAAAAGAATCTGCCCTTTGTGCAGGAGATGTGGGTTCAATTCCTGAGCTGGGAAGATGCCCTGGAGGAGGGCATGGCAACCCAGTATTCTTGCCTGGAGAATCCCCATGGACAGAGGAGACTGGTGGGCTACAGTCCATAGGGTCACAAAGAGTCGGACACAACTGTGACTAAGCATGGCACAACACATATATGTTTATATAACTCTAACAGTATATATACATGTGTGTATAAATCAAATGTATACTACAAAGTGAAAAAAGCCAGTTCAAAATATATAACATGTGACCCCATTTATTTTAAATTCATATATATATATAGTGTGGAGAACTAATCAGTGGTAGATGGCCAGTAGTTTAGATGTGTGTGGGTAGGGATCTATGTATGGGAACCATGAGGAATATTGATTATGGTGATTGTTACACTGAATTAAAACACACACATGGGCACACATACAGGGTAAAATAGCACTCACACTTATTAGAATGGTCAAAATCATATACAATGGCAGCACCCAGTCCTGACAGGAACATGGAGCAATTAGATTTTCCATATATTGCTAGTGAAAATGCAACACGGTAAAGCCATTATGACAAACAAACAGTTTATGTTCCAGAAATCCCTCCCTTGGACATTAAAACAAGAAGAAGAAAAATTAATGTTCATACTTAAAAATGCTTAATATTTATAATGATTATCTGTAAAAACAAGTAGGGAAATAAAAAGTTATCATTAGGATACCAAACTGCAGATAAAGTCTTCCAATGGCTGCAAAAATAGGTGGGCAAATTGATTGAGGGGGCATTTGCATACTCTCAACATATCTCCTCCAAGTATTGGTTAATTACAAAGAGAATAATAATACTTTTGTGCTGGAGAAACTCTGAAGATACTACCTTAACTAAATAATCAAGGTTTGAATTACCATCCTTAGATATAACAGCATCAAGTAACATCTGATTATTAATACAATTTAACTTTAATATTCTTTCCAAAATATATGACCTAATCTTGAACATTTAGGTGAACTTAAGGACCATTCTGCAAAATAACTGACCGCAAAGAGTCGGACACAACTGAGCGACTGAACTGAACTGAACTGATGTGTTAATATACAATATATGTTTTTCTTTCTGGCTTACTCTGTATAACAGGCTCTAAGTTCACCAACCTCACTAGAACTGACTCAAATTCATTTTTTTTTTAATTGCTGAGTAACATTCCATTGTATATATGTACCTAAACTTCTTTATCCATTCACCTGTAGATGGACATCTAGGTTGCTTCCATGTCCTAGCTATTGTGAACAGTGCTCCAGTGAACATTGGGCTGCATGTGTCTTTTAGAATTGTGGCTTTCTCAGGGTATATGCCCAAGAGTGAGATTGCTGGGTCAGATGGTAGATTTATTTCTAGTTTTTTTTTTTTTTTTTAAGAAATTTCCATACTATTCTCCATAATGGCTGTATCAGATTACATTCCGAGCAACAGTGTAAAATTGTTCCCTTTTCTCCATATCCTCTTCAGCATTTCTTGTTTGTAGGTTTTTTTGATGATGGCCACTGTGACCAGTGTGAGGTGATAAATCATGGTAGTTTTGATGTGCATTTCTCTAATAATTACTGATGCTGAACATCTTTTTCATGTGTTTATTGGCCATCTGTATGTCTTCTTCAAAGAAATGTCTGTTTAGGTCTTATGCCTTTTTTTTTTTTTTGATTGGACTGTTTTTGTGATTTTGAGCTGTACGTGCTGCTTTAATTTGGGACCCACTTTGTAGGCTGCCTCAGGTGTATGTTCCCTGCCCAGATCAGAAGGGGCAGAAGCAGTGGCTTATTAGGGCTTATTTGCTCAGTTGGGGCTGGGGAGAGGCACGATTATGGAAGCCACATTTGGGGATGTGGGGAGCGCCTGCTGTGATCTAGGCCTGCAGGAAATTGCTGCAGTCTGGGGAGGGTCTTGTGCTCTCCTTGGGGAATCAGCTCTGGATCCTGTGTCCCTCAGCAGAGCCAAGCTGCATAGGCTCCCAGGAAGTAACCCACGCCCATTCGCCGCTCGGCGGCAGCTGCTACCTCCGGTGGTGGGCTGGTCGTGGCAGCATTTTGTCCCCTGCCTCAGGCACTGGCCCTGGCTTTGGCAGTGGCCAGTTGGCTGAAGTTCCTCCCTCTGGGATCATAAACCGCAGTCCTGTCCAGTTGCACCTCTCACGCTCCTGCCTGCTTCGGTGGTGGCCCAGCAGGCTTGTCTGCCTCTGGCTTGCGGAGTTCACAGATGCCTCTCATCCAGCCGGTGGCATTCAGGAAGGTGGTTTCCTGCCGTCTGCTAGCTTGTGGTGTTCGAGGGCCCCCGCGGCAACTATCTGCCTCTCAGAGAGGCCCAGGCTTTTCCTTGAACTCACCGGGTGTGTTATACTAGCCCCCTCTTCACAGCGTTCAATCCCGGTCCTCACCCTGGGGTCTGACCCCCTAAGCCTGAGCCTCCGCACCCGTCTTCCATTCCACTCGCTGCAGCTGGTGTGCAAGCTGCTTCTTGCCTGGGTAGTGCTGTTTGGCAACTGTCTCAGTGATAAATTCTCTCCGTTTTGCTTTCTTATCCCCTGTTTCTGCGTTCCCCTCTGAGGTTCCAGAGCTGCCCCCTGTCTCTGCCCCTGAGGGGGTTTCTGAGAGTGTGGGACGCTTTTCCTTCCTCATGGCCCCCTCCTTGAGGGGCAGGTCCCCTTGCCAAAATCCTGTCTCTCTCTCTCTCTTTTTTTTTGTCTTTATCTTTTGCCCTACCTCATACTAAGGAAATTGAGTTATCTTTTTGGACGTTTGGAGTCTTCTACCAGCATACAGAAGATATTCTAGAGAAGTTGTTCCACATGCAAACATACTTTTGATGTATTTATGGGGAGAAAGGTGATCTCATCTTACTCCTCAACCAGCTTGAAAGTCCCCTCTCCTACTTGTATCTTTTTTAAACCTTTCCTTTGATTTATTTTTTGATTAATTTTTTCCCCTTTGCCTAGCTTCCTAAGGCCAAAAGTTAGGTCAGGAGACTACAACCTCTGGACTGGAGGCCAAATTCAGTTTACCACCTAGTTTTAAAGTACCTGAAAGCTGAGTGATTTCTACACTTTTTTAATGTTTGAAAAAATAAAAATAATACTTTGTGGATGTGAACATTTCATGAAACTCGTTACACTTTTTATAAATAAAGGTTACTTTTAGACTGCAGTCCTTTTCATCCATTTATGAATGCTTTCACACTACAATGGCAGAGATGTTAGTAGCAATAGTAAACTACACACTATTATTTCCCATCTGACTCTTTATAAAAGAAAAACTGTAAACTCTTGTTTTAGATCATTGATTTTAAATTTTTGTTAGTTTGCTTCTGATATAAACATTTTAAGCTATAAATTTCCTTTTGAGAGCCATTTATCCCTGCATCACAAATTTTAAAATGTTGTTTTCAATTTTACTTAATTCAAAATACTTTCCAGTTTTCCTTTTGCTTTGGTGACAGTGTGTTTAAAAATATATATATTTTTATTTTTTCTTATAACTATGTAGGGGTTTCCCAGATATCTTCCAGTTATTTGTTTCTAGTTTATTTTCACTGTGGTTTAAGGACATGCTCTGTGTGATTTCAGTTCTTTTAAATTTGATGAACTTATTTTATGGCATATCATGTGACCTGTTTTGTTAAATGTTCCATGTATACTTGAAAATTATGTGTATTCTGCTATTTGAGGTTGCAGTTTCAACCTGTAAACATCAGTTAGGTCCATTTGGTTGATATTATTATTTATTTTTTCTATTTGTTATAGATTATATTTTTCTTTGTATTATCGATGATTGGGAGGGGGGCCTGGAAAACTCCAGTCATAATTCTGGTTGTGTTTCTCCCTTCGTTACTCTTAGCTTTTGTGTCTTGTAGTTTGTCTCTGTATTACTGAGTGTGTCCACAGGAAGGACTCTTAGGCCTCCTTGATTAATTTATTTACTTGTCATTTCAAAATACCCCTTTTCCCCCCTCTATTATTGCTGGTTATTATGTCATAATTTCCCCCTCTTTTTACTACATCTTTTCCGGCTTCCTTATGCTCAGTGTTTTCAGGGTTTGTATTTTCCCATTCTCTTGCATGCATGTGTGCTAAGTCACTTCAGTCGTGTTCCACTCTTTGTGACCCTATGGACTGTTGCCTGCCAGGCTCTTCTGTTCATGGGTATCTCCAGGCAAGAATACTGGAGTGGGTAGCCATGCCCTCCTCCAGGGATCTTCCCCACCCAGAGATCAAACTCTTGTCTCTTAAGTCTCCTGCATTGGCAAGCGAATTCTTTACCTCTAGTGCCCCCTGGAAGCTCTTCCATTCTCTTAATTTATATTGTATCTCTTTTTATATATTTAAAGTGTTTTCTTATATTCAGTCCTAAAATCTCTGTTTTTTATTTGCTGGTTAGACAATTTACATTTGGTGTGTGTATCAGTATGTTTAGATTTATAGCAATGTTGCAATTATTAAAAGTTGCATTTTATTTTATTACTTTTTATCTTTTCTTTCAGCAGAGACATTACTTTGCCAAAAAAGGTCTGTCTAGTCAAGGCTGTGGTTTTTCCAGTGGTCATGTATGGATATGAGAGTTGGACTGTGAAGAAAGCTGAGCACTGAAGAATTGACGCTTTTGAACTGTGGTGTTGGAGAAGACTCTTGAGNTCTGTGGTATAATTTTTAGACTGAAAAATTTAATATTTCTTTAGTTTTTGTCAGCTGATGATAAATTCACTTCCTTCTTTTCTAGAAAGGTTTTTATTCCACTTTAATTTTTGAATGATATTTTGGCCAGATATGAAATTTTAGATTAGTAGATTTTCCTCTTTACCTTAAAATGTTTTCTAAAATGTTTTCCATTTTCTCTGGCTTTCAGTATTTACTATGAGAAGGCTCAGTCACTTTTATTTTGTGTCTCTGCACATAATGTATCTTGTTTTCCATGCTTCTAGTTTTCATAACAGAGAAGGCAATGGCACCCCACTCCAGCACTCTTGCCTGGAAAATCCCATGGACGGAGGAGCCTGGTGGGCTGCAGTCCATGGGGTCGCTAAGAGTCAGGCACTACTGAGAGACTTAACTTTCACTTTTCCCTTTCATGCACTGGAGAAGGAAATGGCAACCCACTCCAGTATTCTTGCCTGGAGAATCCCAGCGACAGAGGAGCTTAGTGGGCTGCAGTCCATGGGGTCGCACAGAGTCGGACACGACTGAAGTGAGTTAGCAGCAGCAGCAGCAGTTTTCATAAATGTTGTTGTAATATGCCTTGATATGGTATGCGTGTACATTTCCTGTCTCCAGTTCATTGACCTTTTAGAATTGATAGACTTATAATTTTTTAAAATTAAATTTGGGTATTATTCAGCCATTATTTCTTAAAATACATTTCTGTAGTCTGCTTAATGCTAAGATGGTACTTACAGTTGACACTTGAACAGCACTGGGGCCCAGTGCACCAGGAGCACTCTCTTAATAAATAACTTCAGTTCAGTTGCTCAGTCATGTTTGACTTTGCGACCCCATGCACTGCAGATGAGTCAGCTCTTCAAATGAGTCAGCTCTTCACATCAGGTGGCCAAAGTATTGGAGTTTCAGCTTCAACATCAGTCCTTCCAATTAATACCCAGGACTGATCTCCTTTAGGATGGACTGGTTGGATCTCCTTGCAGTCCAAGTGACTCTCAAGGGTCTTCTCCAACACCACAGTTCAAAAGCATCATTTCTTCTGCACTGAGCTTTCTTTATAGTCCAACTCTCACATCCATTCATGACTACTGGAAAAACCATAGTTTTGACTAGATGGACTTTTGTTGGCAAAGTAATGTCTCTGCTTTTTAATATGATGTCTAGGTTGATCATAACTTTCCTTCGAAGAAGTAAACGTCTTTTAATTTCATGGCTGTAATCACCATCTGCGGTGATTTTGGCCCCAAAAAATAAAGTCAGCCACTGTTTCCACTGTTTCTCCATCTATTTCCAATGAAGTGATGAGACCAGATGCCATGATCTTAGTTTTCTGAATGTTGAGCTTTAAGCCTACTTTTTCACTCTCCTCTTTCACTTTCATCAAGAGGCTCTTCAGTTCTTCTTCACTTTCTGACATAAGGGTAGTGTCATCTGCATATCAGAGGTTATTGATATTTCTCCCATCAATCTTGAACCCAGCTTGTGCTTTTCCAGCCTAGAGTTTCTCATGATGTACTCTGCATATAAGTTAAATAAGCAGAGTGATAATATACAGCCTTGATGTACTCCTTTTCCTATTTGGAACCAGTCTGTTGTTCCATGTCCAGTTCTAACTGTTGCTTCCTGACCTGCATATAGGTTTCTCAAGAGGCAGGTCAGGTGTTCTGATATTCCCATCTCTTTCAGAATTTTCCACAGTTTATTATGATCCACACAGTCAAAAGCTTTGGCATAGTCAATAAAGCTGAAATAGATATATTTCTGGAACTCTCTTGTTATTTTGATTTTTCAGTGGATGTTGGCAGTTTGATCTCTGGTTCCTCTGCCTTTTCTAAAACCAGCTTGTACATCTGATATGACTTCTTTTTTTTGTTGTTGTTTCATTAGAAACAAAGTTTTATTTAAGGTAGACACACACGACTTCTTAAAAACCTATCTCCTGAAAACCTAAATTGCCTACTATTGGGTGGAATCCTTATTGATAACATGAACAGATAATTAACTCATTGTCTGTTACATGATCTATATACTGTATTCTTAGAATAAAGTAAGGTAGAGAAATGTTAAGAAAATCATAAGGATAATTCATTTATAGTACTGTACTGTACTTATTGTTAGTGTAATTCTATACCATCTGTTTACAAGTTGAATCATCTGTCAGTCCCTGCATCAATATTATTTGTATGACACTGTTAACAGATTTGGGAGGGTGAGTGTTGAAGAGGACTCTCCTTTGTTAAAAACCTATCTCCTGAAAACCTAAATTGCCTACTATTGGGTGGAATCCTTATTGATAACATGAACAGATAATTAACTTATTGTCTGTTACATGATCTATATACTGTATTCTTAGAATAAAGTAAGGTAGAGAAATGTTAAGAAAGTCATAAGGATTATTCATTTATAGTACTGTACTGTACTTATTGTTAGTGTAATTCTATACCGTCTGTTTACAAGTTGAATCATCTGTCAGTCTCTGCATCAATATTATTTGTATGACACTGTTAACAGATTTGGGAGGGTGAGTGTTGAAGAGGACTCTCCTTTGGGGCCTTTGTTCTTGGTAAGGACACAAAGAAGAATCTGAGGTCTTACCCATTGCAAAAACAAGTTCACTGAATAAAGAATAAAAAGAGCAGAAAGGAAAAAAAAAAAAAAGCACCTCAAAGGAGAGGTGGACCATGCGAGGAGAGGCACTGGTACCAGAATGAAGAGGTACAGGATTTTCAAGACAGTGCTTTTACATATTAGGCAGGCATGGACTGACAGTTCTGACTGACAGTTGCAAGTTACATAACAACAGGCTCTGTTGTGCATATCTTTCCCATAATTCAGTCTGTTATAATCAGATTTATGCATATATAGAATATTTACTAACCCTTAGTGGGCTCCTAGCTGCCTAAGTTCACTGGAGAACACAGCTGTGCAGCAAGGTCACATTTGGAGAAAACCCTGTGTTTTAGTATCCACTATGTGCCTCAGTTCAGTTCAGTTCAGTCCCTCAGTCGTGTCCGACTCTTTGCGACCCCATGAATCGCAGCACGCCAGGCCTCCCTGTTCATCACCATCTCTCGGAGTTCACTCAGACTCATGTCCATCGAGTCCGTGATTCCATCCAGCCATCTCATCCTCGGTCGTCTCCTTCTCCTCCTGCCCCCAATCCCTCCCAGCATCAGAGTCTTTTTCAATGAGTCAACTCTTTGCATGAGGTGGCCAAAGTACTGAAGTTTCAGCTTTAGCATCATTCCTTCCAAAGAAATCCCAGGGTTGATCTCCTTCAGAATGGACTGGTTGGATCTCCTTGCAGTCCAAGGGACTCTCAAGAGTCTTCTCCAACACCACAGTTCAAAAGCATCAATTCT
>SJYT01015685.1:62127-99639 GCA_006410635.1 Cephalophus harveyi | reverse complement strand
ATTTCAATACAAGTCCTGCAAACAGTGTTCTACACAATGAATTTTTCAGTTCGGTTCAGTCACTCAGCTGTGTCTGACTCTTTGCTACCCTATGGACTGCAGCACGCCAGGTTTCCCTGTCTATCATCAACTTCCGGAACTTGCTCAAACCCATGTCCATTGAGTCCATGATGCCATCCAACCATGTCACCCTCTGTAGTCCCCTTCTCCTTCTGCCTTCAATCATTCTCAGCATCATGATCTTTTCCAGTGAGTCAGTTCTTCGCATCAGGTGGCCAAAGTATTGGAGCTTCAGCTTCAGCATCAGTCCTTCCAGTGAATATTCACGGTTGATTTCCTTTAGACAGTGACAATCATGATGATGAAACAAAAACTCTCATACATTTCTGGCCTTACCATTATTGAATTTTTACATAAAGGTACATGCATACACAGCATTAAGTTTTTTAACTATATGGTGTAATGATTATTTACTATTCCTCACGTGGAAATGGATAATGGTAAAGGTGTTCATCCTTATTGTCTTCACCTTAATTAGGCTGGGGAGGAGAAGGAGGAAGAGTGTTGGTTTTGCTGTCTCCGGTAGCAGAGGTACAATAGCTGGAGAAGGTGAAACTTCAGGCAGGAGAAACAGGCACTCGTGTTGTAACTTTATGAAAATACATAATAATTTGTCTGATTTTTTGCTTTTTCGTTTCTCTAAAATTGTTTCTATATGGTTTCACCACTTGCTTTAGTTTTTTTGCCATATTGTAGGAGGATCAGTATCATAAAAGAAGTCAAATGCAGTCTTGAATAGTTAGAACCTTTCTATTAGATTGTCAATTTGTTTTTCTTGCACTCCTTCTATATCTTCTTCCTCATTGTCTGACACTGCTTTGGAAGTACTCATCTTCGTCAAGATATCTCTGTTAATTCCTCTGGTTCATTATTTCTTGAATTTCTGTAGGATGCGTATGTAGAAATCCTTCACCCCCATCTTTTTTTTCCCAAATCCACAATCTATTTCATCATTTCCTTAACTGGCTCTGTTGTAAATCCTGTAAAGTCATTCATAATTTTTGGGCAGTTTTTGTAGCAGGAATTTATTGTTTTGGACTTGATGGCTTTCACAGCTTTTTATACCAATTACGACATTTTCAGTTATATAATATTTCAGACTTTTATAATGTTCTCTCTTGGAATAGTCCTCTCCATAGAATATGATGTATAATGAATCTTAAAGGTCTTTATGACCCACTAACCCAGAGGTTGAATCAGAGAGGTTGTGTTTGGGGGCAAGCAGATCACTTTGATGCCTTTGCTGTTAAACACATGGGGTTCTTGGTGGCCAGGGGTATTGTTCAATATCAAAAAAGATTTAAGAAGCAGTTCCTTACAGACAGGGTACTTCTTGACTTCAGGGACAAAGGACCAACTCAGAAAGAGGGTTCACATTTTCCAGGCCTTCTTGTTGTGGTACAGCCAAAAAACTGCAGCTTGTGCTGACCTTTTCCTTTCGAGGTACTAGTGTTGATACGACTGCATTTGAGTATCCCTTTATGCCTTAAATCCTGGTGAGCAATTTACTTCCTTACTAATAAATGTCCTTTGTGGCATTTTTTTTTTTTTCCAAAATAGGGCGCTTCTCTATGCATTCAAAACCTATTCAGGCAGATATCTTTTCTCCTTAATGGTTTTCCAAAAAGCATCTGGGAACTTATCTGCTGTCTCTTGGTCTGTGGAAACTGCTTCTCCTGTTATCTTGATATTGTTTTAAGCCAGGCCTCTTTTTAAAATTATCAAATGATCTTTTACTGGCATTAACTTCTCTACCTTTAGATCCTTCACCTTCTTTTTGCTTTAAGCTTTTATATAATGATTTGGTTTTTAATCAAATCATTTTAGAGTCTATAGGTATGCCTTTCTTATAGCAATCCTGCACCTCCACAAAAACTGTGTTTTCAATAGGAGATAAAAAGTTATTCCCCATAATGTTCAAGGTTTTTGTGCCTGCTGGCATAGCTGCAGCTACAGCTTCACAAATTTCCTTTTATTTTTTAATGTTTGTCCTTATGCTGTATTTGTTTATGTTTAAATGATAGGCAGTGGTAGCTGTAGACCTCAATCTATAGTACATAATCAAGCAATTCGACTTTTTCTTGTAGGATCGTGACTTTTCTCTCTTTCTTGGTAGCACATCTAACATCACTAGTGGCACTTCATATGGGGTCCTTGGTGTTATTCAGAGTTTACTGCATGGCACTGAACACAATGAAAATACATGTAAACTGAGAGATACTTTATTGTGATATACAGTTTACTGGAGAGTTTTACTGCTTACGTGGAGATGATTAGTATTACATGATGTTTTAAGCTAATGCTCTCAATACTTGACCTCACCACAATAGCAATAGGAAGTGGTTTTGAAATTACTACCATGATGCAGTATGTAAAGCAGTTAATTTTATGTAGTTATGAGTTAATACATTTGTTCACATTTCTATACGCTGCAAATGGCACCATGTAAGGTCTGTAAGTGTTTGTGTGCCTAGAATTTGATGAATGTTAACTTTTTGTAGTAGATGTGTGTGTGCTTTATGATAGTAAATGATAAAATGAATTAGTATTTGTCTGCATTTTATGCATTCATGACATACCTTTATCTTAATATTTTTGATATTTACAAGCTATGAGGTTCATCTTCAAGTTTATTTAAATTGTTGCAAATCTCCAAAATTTTTTCCAATATATTTATTTTTTAAAAAATCACATGTAAGTGGACCTATGCAGTTCACAGCTGTGTTGGTCAAGGGTCAACTGTTTATTATTTTTGCACTGCTTTGAATTATTCTGTAGGTCTAGAGCTCAAATCTTTTGGATAGATTGCATTACTGTTCTTCCAAGATCACTGATCCTTTGTTTCCCCTTGCAATGCCAAATCTTCTCTTAGTTTCACCCAATAAAATTTTAATTTTAGATAATCTAGTTTTTATATCTAGAAATTTGAGAGGTGTTTTAAAAAATATTCCATTTCTGTTTATTAGGCTTCTATTTTATAAATACTTATGTGTATTTAGAATAGCTCTTTAAGCATTTTTTGATGAATCCATCATCCCATAATTTCTGGGTCTTTTTTAAAGTCAATTTTATCCTGATTTTGTGTCACAGTTTCTGGCTGTTTGTGTAGTAATTTTGATTGGCTGTTGAACATTGTAATTTTATTAGTTTTATTTATTTTTTTAATTTTTGCCCTGAAACTGATTATTTGGGTAAATTTTACCTCTGTTTGTTTTTAAGCTTTGCTATTGCATGAATATTCATAGGAGTCAAAGAGTATCTTCACTCCAGAGCAATCTCAGCACTGATCTCCACTGATTACTGTAGTGTCTCTACTTGTGGTCGGTTGAAGCATGAATGTCTGCCTGCCCTGTGTGAGTTCTTGGAATTGCTATGCATACACATCATTGGTCTTTCTTTGTCCTGTCTTTTAGAGTTTTGCTCCATGTATGCATAGCCTAGTACACAGCCTAGTACAAAGACTCAGGAATCTCTAAACAAATTTCCAGAGTCCTCTGTGAACATAGTTCCCTCCTCTCCAGAACTCTGACTTACACTTCTAGGTGACACAGACTTCCCAGAAACCTGCACTTCGTCTTCCCATTTGGCATGTCAAAATGCCAGGGCCATTTGGATTTCCCTTTTTGCATTAATGGTATGAACTGGCTCTAGGAAAGAAATGGAGACTTGTTTGTCTCATTTGATTTATATTCCATCTTTCAAGGATTGCAAACCTGCACTGTATGTTATCTGATGTCTTGAAATAGTTTCATGTATTTTGTGTAGTTTCTAGTTGTTTATGGTGGGAAGTTCTGTCCTTGTTCTTTCTTCATGGATCATAGCAGAAATTTGTTGTATAACATTGATACAAGAATAAATCTTAAAGCTTAAGACCTATATTAATGGTAAAGCCTTTGTGATATTAGTTCTAACAGTGAAGTTAAGGCTTGAGATAGTGGTAAAGCATGGAGTTTACAGTCTGATACACCTGTATTTGGATGTTGGATAAGTTACTTAATCTGAATTTCAATTTCTTCCTTATAATTTGTTATTATAAAAGCTACTTCAGGTTTTTTTGAGGGTTTAATGAGGTTTTAGGCCTGTATCTTAGCTTGTCATTATTTCATATTTGATGTATGAAATCAAAAAAGATTAAAATGTAATCTAAAAATGGTTATACTTATACTGGTTTTATTCACAGTTTTAGCAATTTAATGCATTTAAACTATAAAACTCCTCATTCTCAAGTATAAATGAGAAGAAAATAAATTGATGTTTGCTATAAGTTTAATTTCACTTATTATGTCCTCTGCAAGATTCAACAATAAATCAAGCACAAATTCACAAGCACATGGTTTGTCAGCTACAAAGCAGAAATCTTTCATTTCTATTAGTTACATGTATACCTAAGCTCAATTTTCACATTACACATATCTAAGTAGAAAACTGTTTTTAATCAACATGTTGTAATTTGCCTTCTCAGAAGAATCTTTGTTTTTATAATTGTAGTATTTATTTGTTTATCTGCTATAGGCTCTGTTCTTTCAGCTATACTTTGATGAAAAGGACAAAGGTGATCAGTAAAAATATTTTGGGTGTCCAAAGGGTTGTTGGGGCTTTCTGTAATGGTTTATGGACAGACCTGAATGAACTTTTTGGCCAACTCTGTAAAATAGGGAAAATAAAGTACCATCTAAAAATATTCCCCTTATGCTCTGTAATGAACAGAGGGGTGGAATGGGGTTGGAAGGGAGGTTCAAGAGGGAAGGGGTATATGACATGTATGGCTGATTCACACTGTTGTACACTAGAAATTAGAACAACATTGGGAAGCAATTATATGCCATTAGAAAAAAAGGCAATTTAAAAAACTTTCCCCTGCAGTTTGATTGTAACTGTTGCTGCCTTCCCTTCACTCTCCCTTTGCTCCATTTTGAGGAGAAGAGTTAGAGTACATGACAGTTTGTGAAAGACCTTTGTAAGTTGTTTGTGACAAAATAAAATCAGAGAACCTTTGGTAACTAAGGATAAATTCATTCTTTAAGCGAGTCTGACTGTTCACCATGTGCCAGATGTGCTACAGGTCTGAAGATGCAGTGGTGAAAAACAAAGCTTTACCATCATGAAGATTAATCATGAAAGCTAACACTTACACAGTGTTTATTGTGTTCTAAGTACTTTTTAAATTATTAACCTAAACTTCAGAACAATCCTATGTGATAGGTAGCCTTCTTATTGCCAGAGACATTGAGGCACAAATGTTATTAATTTGTCCCAACTCTCACAGTTAGTAATAGGCAGAGCCATAACTAAAACCTAGCACATCAGACTGCAAAACTCATATTCATATATGTACTAGTGCAGAGAGAGAGAAAGAGAGGTCCTATTAAATATATGCTGATGTGCTCAATCTTGGCCGACTCTTTGTGACCCCATGGACTGTAGCCTGCCAGGTTCCTATGTACATGGATTTTTCCAGGCACAGATACTGGAGTGGGTTGCCATTTTCTTCTCCCATATTAAAAATAAAGCTGTAAAATACAGTCTGTTCTTCAAATCCATAGGTATTGCTTGTGCATATGGGGGGCTGATGGTACTATGCCATTTTACATAAAAGACTTGAGCATTGGCAGATTTTGGTATCTGCAGGGGTTCCTGGAACCAACGCCCCACAAACACTGAGGGAATAATTAGATAATCATTCATGTCATGAAGTAAAATACAACAGGGGAGAAAAATAAGGGAAAACGTATATGGAGAAACTGTTTTAAAGAAACTTACCAAATGCCACTGAGAAAGTGGACAGTGGCATTTGAGTAAACCTGTTGGGGAAAAAAATATATATATATTTTTAAGGTATATAATGTATGTGTTTATATATGTGTGTAAATTATGTGTGTGTGTATATATATATTCTATTTAAAGAATAGAGGCTAAATAATAAAAAATGCTAAAAATTTCATGTCATTATACAAATTAGCTTAGGACATCTGTTTAATTTGCAGATACTATGTTTAAATATAACTGCTTCTGTCAATCAACATTAATTCAAACTGAAAAATACCCAAAATATTCAAATAGTTGTTACTAATGGAAGATTTCAGTGACTTAAAAATGGGATCAAAAAAGCTTGTTTTCTTAAATTTGTGGATGATTACTAATACATTCTTTGGTGATCAATTCTAGTCATAAAATTTAGTGTGACTGATCATTATGAAGTGTGCACTAATGATGATTAATTGTACTGACTAAACACACTGTTAAAGCCTGCAATGATTCGACTCGTCATTGTTGAAAAAACTTAAATGCAATAATAAGCTGATTCAACTTGTTTTATTTAAGCATAACATTTTTCTGGGTTTCAGTTAATACTTTGGTCACCTGATATGAACAGCCAACTCATTGGAAAGGACCCTGATTCTGGGAAAGATTGAGGACAGGAGGAGAAGGGGACGACAGAGGATGAGATGGCTGATGGCCTCATCGATGCAAAAGTATAGCTGCATAGACACCTAAATAACTTACAAATGATGACCGCTATTTAATATGGCTTTCTAAATGAATATATCTTAAGAAATGCCAAACACATCATGATTTGGTTAATAATGAGTAATATACTTTGTAAGAAAAGAGTTTAATCATCACAGAATAAGAAGTTGCATGTTCAGCTGTTTGTTTTTTCCTGTACCTAATATTTTGCATAATATTGGCATTTGTTTTACTCTAAGTCAGTTAACTTGCAGAAGTATAAGCAAGACGTTAAAGCACATAAAGAAAAAATAAAATTATTTTAAATGAAAACTATCAGTGCTGGAGAAGTAAGGTCTATGAACAAACAGAAATTTGGTGGAATTTCTCAACTTCAGCCTTGGTCTCATTTTGGGATGGATGACTTTTCCTCGTGGAAGACTGTCACAGACATTGTAAGATATTTAACATCATTCCTGTCCTCTGCCCAGTAGATGCCAGTAGAATTTCCTTACCCATCAACCTGGTCATGACAACCAAATGTCTTTTTAGACTTGGCCAAATGTCCCCTGGGAGAAAAAGTACCCATGGCTTAGAATGATATCAGTATTAAAAATGCCTTCTTGTATTAATAGTTATATTAATAATCGTAAGTAGATTCTTGCGTGTTCATGCTCAGTTGTGTCTGACTTTTTGTGACCCCATGGATTGTAGTCCCCCAAGCTCCTCTGTCCATGGATTTCCCAGGCAAGAATACTGGAGTGGGTTGCCATTTCCTTTTCAGGGGATCTTCCCAACCCAGAGACTGAACCTGAGTCCCTTGTATCTCCTGCTTGGCAGCCCAATAAATAGATTAGCAAATTTATTTATTAAGAACAAATTATATTCCAAGTGTTTTGATAGATCCTAAAATATATATCACCTCATTCATTTCATCTGTTATATGAGGAAGCACTCTTGTGATGGTCGTTTGAGAGATATGGGAACTGACCTCCAAGAGACTGACTTGCATGTCCAGAGCCCTATACCCAGTAAATAGCAGAGAAAGCATTTGAAGTCAGGAAGCCATAGCTGTCTGATTTCAGGAATTATACTCTCAGCCAGTTTTCTTCATTCTTCTCATTTACTTAAAGTTTGAATTTAAAATGATTTCTGAGGATTCAAGAATCAAATGTAAAAAGAGAAAATTATAGCCAATAAAAATGGTTTAGACTTTTTATAGAACCCAGTAAATACTATGGGTGACATTTGGAATATGCAAAATACACATTATACCATTTCACTGTGGCTGCTGCTGCTAAATTACTTCAGTCGTGCCATACTCTTGGTTACCCTATGGATTGTAGCCTACCAAGCTCTTCTCTCCAAGGGATTCTCCAGACAAGAATCCTGGAGTGGTTTGCCATGCTCTCCTCCAAGTTATCTTCCTGACCCAAGGATTGAACCCATGTCTCCTTACATCTACCTGCTTTGGCAGGCAGGTTCTTTACCACTAGCGCCACCAGGGAAGCCATCATTCATCAGTTGGTACTTGGTAAAGTGTTTCACTCCTTATGGGGTTTGGCTACAAATCCAAGGAGGAAGAACGCATGGGCAGGAGGACCTCTCAAGAGATTGTCAAACCCTAAATACTGGGACAAAGGCAAAAAATAAAGACAAACTAAACAGAGTGGGAAAAAAAGCCTCATGCCTCTCTGTAGAGAGTATGTTAAACTTGCCAGACTAACAGAATAAAATAGAAACCTCTGTCATTCTCTGTTAACCATACATGCTTACTGCCTCAGTTTTCATGGGTCAAGGATAATCTGAAATCCAGGTATTCACCAGAACCACTTTCTCATCAGAGCCTAGACTAGAGAAAAATTCACTTCCAGACTCTCACAGATCGCTGAAGGTTACAGTTATAAAACTAAAGTCCTCACTTTCTTGATGGTCTTTGACCTGGAACTGCTTTCAGATCCTATAGGTTGCTTTTATTTTCTGGACACAAGGCCCTCTCATAAGTATTCTTTTAAGATGGTAGCTTATTATATCAAAACAAGGAAGAGAAAGACATCTTCTTGATAGGCTTGTTTACAAATACATGCTTACATATTTTTATAGAGAAGTACATGCTTGCATAATAAATATGTTCATAAATATGTATGTATGTGTATTTTCATATAGGGAAATAAAGAGATAAATATATGTATATGTATTATATACTGGTATATAGTATATACATTTAGAACTGGACATGGAACAATTGACTGGTTCAAAATTGGGAAAGGAGTACAACAAAGCTGTATATTGTCACCCTGCTTATTTAACTTATATGTGGAGTACATCATTTGAAATGCTGGGCTGAAAGAATCACAACCTGGAAACAAGACTGCAGGGAGAAATATCAACAAACTCAGATATGCAGATGATACCACTCTAAGGGCAGAATGTGAAGAGGAACCAAAGAGCCTCTTGACGGTGAAAGAGAGAAGTGAAAAACCTGGCTTGAAGCTCAATATTAAAAATAAAAACTCAGACCATAGCATCTAGACCCATCACCCCATGGCAAATAGAACAGATTTTCTTTTCTTGGGCTCCAAAATCACTGCAGATGGTGACTGCAACCATGAGATTAAAAGATGCTTGCTCCTTGAAAGAAAAGCTGTGACAAACCTAGACAGCATATTAAAAAGCAAACATCACTTTGTCAACAAGGGTCCATGTATAGTCAAAGCTATGGTTTTCCCAGTAGTTATTAGAGGGTGTGAGAGTTGGACCATAAAGAAAACTGAGTGCTGAAGATTTGATGCTTTTGAGCTGTGGTGCTGGAGAAGACTCTTGAGTATCTCTTGGACAGCAAGGAGATCAAAACAGTCAATCCTAAAGGAAATCAATCTGGAATATTCTTTGGAAGGACTGATGCTGAAGCTCCAATTCTTTGGCCACTTGAGACGAAGAACTAACTCATTAGAAAAGACCCTGATACTGGGAGAGATTGAAGGCAAAAGTAAAAGATGGCAGCACAGGATGAGATGGTAAGATATCATTATTGACTCAGTGAACATGAGTTTGAGCAAACTCCGTGAGATAGTGGAGGACAGAGGGACCTGTCTTGTTATAGTACGTGTGGTCACAAAGAATGGCACACAGCTTAACAACTGAACAATAGCAGTGACATAAAAAAAAATATCAGTATCAATGTGGATACAGATTTATATCTACATATGCACATGTGTATATAATATATGTGTATTATATATATATACATATATACACACATATGTGAATATAATCATAGGAATGACATTTCAGCACCTTTCCCATGTTTTATCAGTAACAAGCAAGTCACAGATCTAGTCCACATTCCAGATTAGGAGATTTTACAGGGTATAAACATAGGAGTCATCGTTAGATTGTTGAAATCATTACAGTTTTAAAATTGAACTCCTCACTTTCTTGTGTTAAAACACAATTAGCCTATGTTCGATACAGGATACAGGATGCTTGGGGCTGGTGCACGGGGATGATCCAGAGAGATGATGTGGGGTGGGAGGTGGGAGGGGGATTCGGGATTGGGAGCTAATATACACCCATGGTGGATTCATGTCAATGTATGGCAAAACCAATATGGTATTGTAAAGTAAAATAAAGTAAAAAAAAACACAATTAGTCTGAAAAGCATTCGTTCAGAACCACCTATGACAGTTTCACACCTTTTATCTTGCTTTTAAGAATTCAAATGAAAAAGCAAACAGGCAAATCATCAAAAATATAACCATGAAATTAGAAGAAAATACTCATTTTAAATAAAAGAAACTTTATGTCTTTATAGAATAGAATTTCCTGAGTATAATATTAGCATCTATTCCTAACAAACTTCCTCACTCGAAAAAAGACTTATTTGGCAACTCTGACAAGTTACAGTGTGACATTTTCAGGTCTCTGCATGAGAGAGAAGAATTCTCAGAAAGACCTTTTACAAAAACTTCTCTCTAATCCTCCTTCAATTTACACAACAGTCACAAATAGGTCATCAAATCAAAGAATGATGACAAGATACATCATTGCTTTATGTGTCCTCTCAAAGGAAAAGCCTGGTAATCAAATTGTTGCCCTATACTATTACTCATTTTGTTAAAATTTTACTAGTTAGCACAACTCCTTTAAAATTAGCTTACCTTTTTAATTTTTCACTCTTATTAAAAAAGAAAGCATACCTAAAATGTTAGTTAATATGGTCCCAACATTTATTTACTTTCAGTGTGACTTTTTTTTTTAACTTAAAATTCTGTTGTGTTTCTTCATTTGTTTTGTATCTTGGATTCCACGAATACTTGAAATCACACAGTATTTGTCTTTGTCTGACTTAGTTCACTTAGCATAACATTTTCTGTGTCCATTCATATTGTCACAGATGGCATGGTTTCATTTTTTTATTTTCTGGCTGAGCAATATTCCTGTGTGTGTGTGTGTACTATGTGTATAATATCACATCATTTTTATCCATTCATCTAGAGATGGGCTTTTAGGTTGCTTCCATATCTTCACTTGTGTAAAAAGGGTTGCAGTGCACTTGGGGGTGCATATATCTTTCTTAATTAGTGATTTTATTTTCTTCAGATAAATACCCAGGATTGAAATTTCTGGATCATGTGATAGTTCTAGTTTTAATTTTTGTGGAGTACTCATACTGTTTTCTGTAGTGGCAGCACCAATTTACATTTCCACCAAAAATGCAGAAGAGTTCCTTTTTCTCCACATCCTTGCCAGCACTTGTTATTTGTCTCTTTAGTAATAGCCATTCTGACAGATATGAGGTGATGTCTCATTGTAGTTTTGATTTACATTTCTCTAATTACTGATGTTAAACATTTTTTCATGTACCTGTTGTTCCTCTCTCTGTTTTCCTTGGGAAAATGTCTATTCAGATCCTCTGCCCATTTTTTTAAATCAAGTTTTTTGTTTGTGTTTTTGATGTGAAGTTATAAGAATTCTTTGTATATGTGGTATATTAACCCCTTATCAGACATATTGTTTGCAAATACCTCTTCCTGTTCAGTAGGTAGGCTTTTCATTTTGCCGTGTGAAAAATTTTATGTAGACCCATTTATTTATTTTTGTTTCTGTTTCCCTTGTCTGAGGAAATGTTTCCAAAAATCAGCTCAAATTTAATGATAATTGCTTTGAAGGAGACTATAGTGCTCAATAGTGTATCAAGAGAAATAGAAATTCAGCATATATTGAAAGAATATTTCACTCTTCTCTAACCCAATGATACCTTTGTAAGTTCAGTTAGTTCTTTCGTCTTGGGTAAATAAGAATCTCTGTTTTAGAGTGTATGTTAAGTGAGGTTATGTTGCTCTCCTAGGGGTGCCATAACAGATTACTGCAAACTTGGTTGACTAAAACATTAGAAATTTATTTTCTCACAGTTCTAGAGGCTAGATACATAAAAATGTGGTCAGGGTTGGTACCTTCTGAAGGATCTAAGGAGTAGTCCAGTCCTTGTCTCCCTGTCAGTTTTAGGTGGCTGCGGGCAGTCCATGGCATACGGATGACATCCAATCTCTGCTTCTGTCTTCATGCGCCCTTCCTTTCTTGTGTCCCAAATATTCCACTCCTTTCTCTTAAAAAGCATACCAGCCATTGGATTAAGGCCCACCCCAAATCCAAGAAGATACTAACTCAAGATACTTAACAGTTATGTATCCACCTACCTTATTTACACAAAAGGTCATGTTCACAGGTACAATGGGTTAAGACTTGGACAATTCTTTTGGGAGGATGCTGTTCATCCCATTATAAAGGAGACATTGAATAGCTGCTGTGTGTAAACAAAAGCAAATTCTAAATTTAAAGAGCTATAAAATATACATTTTGGTATTTTAAAATCAAGTTTGTTTATGCTATTAGCACTAACTACAGTTATTTGAACATTTCATCTCAGTTCTCATAGTGTTACCAACAAAACTTTATGGATGCAAATCAGGAATCGGAAGACCAGGGGCTACACGCTAGTATTTTATATGCAACTAAGAAGAAAATAGCATGCAATTATGCATATTAGAATTAAAAACCTAAACACCAGGATTTTTAGGATATGAATGGCAGATAACATTCTTTTTTTTTAATTTGGCCACTCTTCCAAAAAATTGATCGATTATATTGGTTACTGAGAAAGGACATTTAAAATTATTCTCCTTCCTCTGTTTTTATTTACCATTTCTCCCCCTCAAGGATACCAAATTATTACTAAGTTCTTTATAGCAGATTACGTTTGTGATGGTTCAAAGAGTAATTTCAATGTCTAGGTTCTTAGTTTTCAAAGATATTCTAGTTAAACTTTGCAAAGATTAGCTAATAGTTTCTCTTTTTCAAGGACAACTGATTCATATATATTCTTAATTTTTAGTCTTATTTTCAGGAAAAATAGAGCACACAATGGAACTGGTGACAGCATTTTGTTTTAAATCGCTGAGGAAAATTCCATTTAAGTAGAAAACAATAAATGCATTACTTCATATGAACAATAGTATTTCAGACACAAGCTTATGCTTTTAGGAATATCTGTATTTAAAAGTTAGCATAGCATGTTTGTATATATAAAAGTGTGGAATATCCGTGGTTACCTACAAAAAATGTATTTCTTTGTGAACAGCTTATAGTCATCTTGATAAATCAGCAAGTCAAGACAGGTGATGAATAGTGATAATTAGATATATTATATTGAATTCTTCACTAGATTAAGTGAGTAAAGCAAAGGTTAATGTTACTTAGAACCAATTCAGTTGGTTTAAGAAATAGGAAGTTATTACTCACTATAAAAATCATTTTTGTGTTATTTGAACTCTTGCTTTTCCTGAAATGTTTTATAGTAAGAAAAATTCATGTAGCTATTTGGAAGATATATAAGTGCTAACTAGAGTCTACCATAAAGAAGACTGAGTGCCAAAGAATTGATACTTTTGAACTGTGGTGTTGGAGAAGACTCTTGAGAGTCCCTTGGACTGCAAGTAGATCAAGCCAGTCAATCCTAAAGGAAATCAACCCTGAGTATTCATTAGAAGGATTGATGCTGAAGCTCCAATATGTTGGCCACCTGATGTAAAGAGCCTACTCACTGAAAAAGACCCTGATGCTGGGAAAGATAGAAGGCAATAGGAGAAGGGGATGGGGCAGCAGCAGATGACGTGTTTGGATGGCATCACCAACTCAATGGACATAAGTTTGAGCAAGCTCTGGGAGTTGATGATGGACAGGGAAGCCTGGCATACTCTAGTCCATGCAGTCGCAAGAGTTGGACATGACTGAACAACTGAACAACGAGAGTCTATGGATTAAATATGTGTGGCAGACTTCACTTCCAAGCGTTTACACCTTCATGTAATCCCCTCCACTCCAATGTGTACTGAGTCTAGTGTCCCACTACTGATGCGTAGAATAGGGCAAAAGGAATTCAATATCACATCTGAGATTAGATGACCAAAGGACTGTGACTTCTGTCTCATTCACTTTCTCTTGCCTTCTCACTTGCTTGCTCAAATGGATGCCACCTGGCATGTGTAAGCTAAATTATAGAGAGAGTTAAATAGCAAAGAATTGACTGAGACTTCCGGCCAACCCTTGTGGCTAAGCTGGTAAAGAATCTGCCTGCAATGCAGGAGACGTGGGTTTGATCCCTGGGTTGGGAAGATTCCCTGGGGAAGGGAAAGGCTACCTATACCAGTATTCTGGCCTGGAGAATTCCATGGAGAAGTCCATGGGGTCGCAAGGAGTAGGACACAACTAAGTGACTTTCACTCACTCACTCTGGTGAACAGCCAGTGATGAATTGACCTCAGTCAACCAACTTGTGAGGAATTAACTCCTGCCAACAACTGATGAGTGAGCTCTGGAGTGGATCCTCCCTCAGATGAACCTTAAGGTAACTGGAGCCCCAGCCAGTATCTTGATTGCCTTATTGTAAGAGACTCTGAATGGGATGACTCAGCTAAGGTGATACATAGGAACTGTGAGAAAATAGGTTTATGTTGTTTTAAGTTAAATAGTTTTTGGATAATTTATTATGCAGCAATAGATAGGTTAACACACTGTTTCTATATACTGATGAGAAAATAAGAAATAATATGTGTAAGGAGTATAGGAAGACAGTAAATTCAATGTCACTTTATTCCTATTTGAAGCTGGGCCAGATGAGAATATTTTGATATAGGAGTGTATGCCCATGGATTTTACACTTGATGTTAAATATATGTGTCTTTTCCTGAAACCTTTGATAGTTGTTTCATAATTTTATAGTCATAGAACATGGTAACATTCAGTGTTAACTATTTTAAAATAAGCTATTTTAGCACATAATAAAATCTCTACAGCCTATCTGGCATGTACTGATTATTAATTTTAAATACACAAAGAATTATTTTTAAGATAAATTATTTTCTCATATCTTTTGTAATGTTTAGAAATAGAGATATGACATTCATTGTGTCACATTCAACAAGTATGTATCTGTTTTAGAAACATGAATCAGCACCAGTGAATTTAAAACATGGGGAAAGTATTAATATAAGTCAAAGTGAATAACTTCTCTAAAATGTTTGTAGAAAATTTTCAGCAAGAAAAACTAGCTTCACTTTGTTCATTAGGGAGAAGGGAATCTTGGGGAAGTCTTTAAGTTTAGATAGCTGAGGCTGATAATAAATATTTTCTTCCTTTATAATCACATAAACTTTTGAATATATATACATACATTTATACATCTTTTGTTGTTGTTTGGTCTGGAAAAAACATACATATAAAAGTTAAGGCGCTTCTTTTTCCTAGTTCCAATATGACCTCTTGTGGGAAATTGATTTTACATACAGAGTTAGACATACCCTTGCTTATATTTATAACATGTATTATAATTCTTGTTTTGTTCCTTATCCAGAAAGGAAAATAGAGGATTGGAGATTGATTCTGTATCTAAAAATATGTGGCCCAGTCTCAACACAATGAGAGTTAATTATGTTTTTCTGGAACAAATATCTCATCACATTGTTACTTTGTGCTTAGTATTATATTAGTACAAAAAGAATAACAGTTTTCTTGAGTAATATTTATTAGCTGCTTTTTAAGGAAAAGTGCTGCAAAATATGAGAATATGTCCCATTTTTTGGTATTCATTGGAGTGGGGGGATATAAAGAGGTGTATATAGTATCCTCATTCTTGTTCTGATCTACAGTTTGTACCTAGTTGCAGGAAAGAAGCATGGCTTAATTTTCAGAATACTAAGCTCCACATTTTATTGACTCTGAAAAGTGGAAGAAATATCAATAACCTTGAATATGCAGGTGACACCACCCTTATGGCAGAAAGTGAAGAAACACTAAAGAGCCTCTTGATGAAAGTGAAATAGGAGAGTGAAAAAGTTGGCTTAAACTCAACATTCAGAAAACTAAGATCATGGCATCTGGTCCCATCACTTCATGGTAAATAGATGCGGAAACAATGGAAACAATGAGAGACTATTTTGGAGGGGCTCTGAAATCACTTCAGATGGTGACTGCAGCCATGAAATTAAAAGATGCTTCCTCCTTGGAAGAAAAGCTATGACCAAGCTAGACAGCATATTAAAAAGTGGAGACATTACTTTGGCAACAAAGGTCTGTCTGGCCAAAGCTGTAGTTTTTCCAGTAGTCATGTATGGATGTGAGAGTTGGACTATAAAGAAAGCTGAGTGCTGGAGAATTGATGCTTTTGAACTGTGGTGTTGAAGAAGACTCTTGAGAGTCCCTTGGATTGCAAGGAGATCCAACCAGCCCATCCTAAAGGAAATCAGTCCTGAGTATTCATTGGAAGGACTGATGCAAAGCTGAAACTCTAATACTTTGGCCATCTGCTGAGAAGAGTGACTCCTTTGAAAAGACCCTGATGCTGGGAAAGATTGTAGGCAGGAGGAGAAATGGCCGACAGAGGATGAGATGTTGGATGGCATCACCAACTTGATGGACATGAGTTTGAGTAAGCTCTGGGAGTTGGTGATGGACAGGGAAGCCAAATGTGCTGCAGTACATGGGGCTGCAAAGAGTGGAACACAACTGAGCAACTGTAGTAAACTGAACTGAACTGAAGAGTGGAAAATTCTACTCTCTCCTAAGTAAAACCAAACAAGCATATGACAACAGAAAATAAACAAGTTAATTTACCAAAAAGTTTCACATACTCTTACTTTTTCTTTAGTAACTTGTTATTTCTTTCAAGTAAATATATTAAACTCTATAGACATTTTTCAAAATGGGCTTCTGTGTGTTTTAATGTTATTGACTTCACTTTCTATTCCTGTGTAATTATGTTTTTCTTTGAGCACTGGCTTCATACTAAGTAGAAAGGAAAAAAAATAGAAGAAAACTTATATCTTATGCCTATCACCCATATATTTGGGGTCAGTTTATTGAATTACTTCAAACATGATGTATCCTTCATAAAATAATACAGAGATTGTAAGACCTATGAGGTGTTACCTTTATTACTTTATATAATTGATTTTATTCAAGTTGTTGCCCCATATTTTAATATGTTCAACTACCAGTATGCTCCATAGGAAATTGAATTTTACATTGATATTTCAATTAGTATATTGAAGATTCTATCTTCAACAATCAAATCCATTTAAAAATGGTGAACATACAGGGAGGGAGGTGGGAGGGGGGTTCACGATGGGGAACACGCGTACGCCTGTGGTGGATTCATGTTGATGTGTGGCAGAACCAATACAATATTGTAAAGTAAAAAAAAAAAATGAATGAAAAAAATGTATTATACTCCTGTCTCTTATACACATCTCCTTGCTATGTAGATTTTTTCTGTATGTGAAGAAAGGACATAATTGGTTATTAATACTTTATATGGTTTTACTGTAATTACATTGCCTATTATAAAATAATCCCCTTAATTGATGCTAATTGAAATAGTTAACATCTAGTTTTATATGTAATATTCAAATATAACAATACAGCAATATGATGACTATTGGTGGATTATAATCTTCCTGGTAAGTTCTCATATATACCTATTTAATGCTTTCTCTTTAAATGATATAGCACCCTTTATGGCTATTGCTATCAATAACTTTCATAATGTGGGGCGAGGAAAGAGGACAATTTCTTTTCCTTTATAAACAGTTTTCAGTAACAGAAAGACTATGTAGAGTTTAGAATTTTCTGTTTTGAAGCACAGCTTAAGTAGTTCATATGTATAAAAATCACATTGGGGAACTTATTAAAATGAAATTCTCTTTCAGCAATTCTGAGGTGGGGTCAGTGATTCTACATTTTTAAGTTCTCAATTACTGTGAATGTTGCTGGTTGATAATTTTTTAGAGAATAACAACATATTCTACCTTCTCTTTTATGATTTATTGGTATAGACATGTGTATATTAGACTATGACTCATAAGTTTACATACTCATAATGAAACAATATATTCTCCTCAAGGAAATATTGAAGTATTATATATGTTTCTTATTTTATGTCATAGAATCCTTTCTTCTTTTTAAAAATTTCACTAGCTAAAAAAAATTTTCCCTTTGAACTGTAAGCCCTATTTAGATGTTTTTCATTTTTGTTTCTCTTTCGATCTGAACATAGTTTATATCTGGATTTGAGTATAGGATCATGGGTCAGTAGTGATTGTCAATCACACTGCATATTATATTTTACATTTGGGAAACAGGGGTGTGTTTGGAATCTCTGATAAGATAATTAGCTTTCTCTATTTTCTAGTAAGTTGCCTATCCATCTTCATTGCAAGATTTCCATGGAAGCTATGAACTCTGTGTGCAGTAATTTCAACTAGAAATTGATGTTGATTTAAGAATCTAAAGTCCTGTGCTATGATTATAAAATTCAGATACTTATCCAAAGATCAAATTTGAAGAGTGAGGCTTGCCAGTGCTAATCCTGGCAATGCTTATTTCGTAATGCTGGCATGCCCAGTTTCTAGTAGGGCATGCTTGAAAAATATTTAAAATATAACACTGCCACTTAGATTTAATTTTGATCACTATAAACCAAAATCTGAATACATGGAATGAAACCACATGGAAATACTCAGTTAAAAGGGGTTTACACAGATGGTCCAGAAATAAATATTTTTTAAATTATTTTTAGATAATAAAATAAGAACATAAATGAAATCTGATAGAGAGCAAGAAACCAATATATTCACATAATAGCTTTCAAATAATGTTGAATTTGGAAAGTACTGTTCACAAAGTAATATTTTAGATTCTTGAGTAAGAACTTTTCAAACTGAATTTTGTGGAGCTGTTTTTTTCAAATATATTCTCAAGATCTAGGCTTAAACTGGAAAAACTCTTCCTTCAACAGACACTTACATATTGATCAAACTTTCTTAGTTCTTGAAATAATTAGGCTTTGTTTTCAGTAAGATTACATTGTTAAACTCCTTTCAGACTATTACTACTCATGTAACAATTTAATTTTTTTCTGATTGGCTCTCAGTATGGTGAAGGCAGAGGAGTACATACCAGGGCTTGACTTGTAAAAAATGTATAAAAAATGATTTAATTTGCAAACAAGCCAAAAATGATAAAGGGGGTACAATTGAACCGTGGATGTCATTTGCTGACCCTTGATGCAGACAGTGCATTGAGAGGATCAGTATGTGATTGACTGATGACTAGGGCATGTTGAAAATAGTGCTGGATTTCAAAAGTTAGATTGAAACATAGAGTTATGGGGGAGGTATTATGCATATTAGAAATAAATATGTCTTGAAATACAGGGAAAATAGACACAGATTTGTGTTTGGCAAAGGAGAACATTGAGCCATGATTGTGAATGTTATTTAGAAATCTTTTAGGTTTGTTTTGATGAGGGGTAAGCACCTCATTGAGGGGTAAACACTTCAGGAAGACATTAATCTGATGGTGATGTGCAGAATAAGATGATTTTACTGAATGCTGGAAACTGTTAGAAAACTAGTACAATTATCCAAGCATGATAAGTTGATCTAGAAAAATGGAAATAAAATAAAGAAAGAGATAATAAAGAGGTTACCAATATCAAAATAATTGGAGTCTGACCTAATGAGGTATCTTAAGTTAAATAGGGGGAAAAGAAATTCAAATATATTTCTAAGGATTTGATTTATAACAAGAAAAATGATGGTACCATTATTGATTCTGACAGTAAAATCTGGACGGATGAGCAGTTTGAAGGGAAAGATTATTGTGATTTCAGCTAGACATTCTTTAGTTATTGAGCCAAGGACTTCTCAATGAAAATGCCAACCTGCCAGTTAAATATAATAAAGCCAGTATTTATCAAACAGAAAGAAAAACTTTTGAAAGAAACCGGAGTAATTAAAACTAGGGAAGTACTAATACATGATAGTATTTCCGAGATTGGGAGGTGTTGGAGGAGGCAGAGGTAGTCCATTGTGTCAAACGTATATCTTATAAAGCTATGTTTTTGGCCCCAGGCTTACAATTCCATTTTGAAGGTGCAAATAGCCATATTCTCACCCTTTGGGAATGTTCAATTTCTTTTCAAACATAACCACTTGCTGTGTGAGTGACTGCTTCTTACTGTTTGCTAGTGTGAGGCAAAGTCTCAACGCAAGGTTAACAAAAGATTTTTTCAGTAGGTGTATTTTCCTGCTAGATGAAATATAAGCTTCATAAACTGAGCATTATAATCTCAAGAAGGATTTTGCTTTAGGCGCATCTCTTCTCCCATGGGCTATGGATATGTGCACCAGCCAATTTGCACTCCTTCACAACACTTTCATTCATCTAAAATTACAGTACCATCCTCATGTGATTTTTATGCACCCAGAGGAATTAAGCTTATCATTGCTATTATGACAGTAAAGCTCTCATAAGAAGTTGTTATGTTGGGAATTTTCCCAAATGATTCATTCATATTTTCATCCCTGCCTCAAGTATATAATTTCCCATTTCCATTTTTAAGATACTTAACATATATTGTAACTGGTGTTAAGAAAATTTTAGTAAGATATGCCTGGTTTATAGGAAACAAAATATATTTTGGACAGCATATTTTTGTGTTCCCAAAGTGTGCATAGGAAGGGAGGAGTTTAGCGTTACATGGTTACCCCAAATAAAGATAGATTAAGAACTTTTATTTCCTGATGAAGGCAAGATAAATGTCTGTTGAACACATCCTCCAACCAGAACGTGTCTATCTTTCACATATTTTATCTTAAACATAGATCATTGAAATTGGACCTATGTTTAATCCTCAAGAACAATTCAAAACATAGGAACTTTGATGAATCTGGGAGATTTTTGTACACCCTTTTTGATTAGATTAGACATCCTTTTCTGGTTATTTAAATTTGCTTTGTTCTTAGAGCAATAAAATAAAATTTCAGAGGTCTTTTAATTATTTTATTTTTTATTGATTTATTTTATTTATTTTTAAAATTTATCTATTTTAATTGGAGGCTAATTACTTTACAATATTGTGGTGGTTTTTGCCATACTGTCATTCAAACTTCTGTAAGATAAAAATGCTGAGTAAAACAGATGATGGAGCTTCTCTCATGGCTCAGTGTTAAAGAATCTGCCTGCCAATTCAGGAGATGTGGGTTCAGTTCCTGGGTCAGGAATATCCCCTGGAGAAGGAAATAGCAACCCACTCCAGTATTCTTGCCTGGGAAATCCCCTGGACAGAGGATCCTGGAGGGCTACAGTCCATTGGGTCACAAAAGAGTTGGACACAACTTAGTGACTAAACAAAACAAAATAGATTTTCACTTGCCAGCTAATTCTCTCAGTTTTTCATGTCAGCTGGAGATGTATTATTCCTGTAGCTGTGCTTAGAAATAGTGATGGCAATGGGGAGCTGTGCCCTATGTTTCCCCACCCAGAGGAGGGGTAGGAACTAAACACTATTAACTTATGAGCTTATGCCTCATCCTTACTATGTGTTACTATGTGTTCTATCTTTGGAAAAGAAACAGTTTCTGAGAAGATAGTATGTTCATAAAAAGTCCTATTAGTAATAACCTAAGCTTCTCAGATGACTCAGTGGTGAAGAATCTGCCTGCTAATGCAGGAGATGCAGGTTTGATCCTTGTGTTGGGAAGATCCTCTGCAGAAGGGCATGGCAACCCACTCCAGTATTCTTGCCTGGGAAATCCCATGGACAGAAGAGCCTGGACTGTAGTCCATGGGGTCTCAGAAGAATGAACTGAACAACCACAATAATTGCCTACATGTACTATTATCATATACATTATATCACTTGCTCAATAAATGGGCAAAATAGAAATTATTCTAGTTTTATTGTTCAAGGCCATAACAGAAACCTGGGCTTTTGTAAACAAGCACATCTCTAGAGGGAAGGTGATTAAATAGTGATGTGTCCTGACTTCTACAAATGAGGAACTCAAGTTTAGTTAAGTCTAATCAGAAAAAAATATTTCCATACTGCCTGGCACTCTATATATGATAGAGTGGAAATGTTCAGAGCGGGAAAACCCTGCTCACAATAAGGAGAGTTCTGGCACACCCATATAGCTCAAAGAAACAGTGTGGAAGCATGGTCTAGTTTTCCCTGGAGTGAAAATGAGAAGTCCAAGAATTCAGTGGTAATGTGTCCAGAGTTTAGCTAAGCTACTCTGGTATTACTGCCTTGACAGCATCCATTTCTTTTGGCCAGGCTAGCTGTGGGGGCCTTAAACTGACAGTAGCCCCTGATGCAAACACATGCTTTAGACAACAACCCACAGTCACAAGTAAGTGTAGGTTCCTGTTATGACTTTGCCAAGTGCCCTTGTGATAGTCTCCCCTGCCTCCCAGGGCCCTTAACCTTGTGCACTGCTTAGCTAAGACCCTTAGGGTCTTTATTCAATCTAGCCTTAGCCCAGGAACCCCAAAGCATTTCACTCATGGCTCCTGATAAAGACATGTGCCCCAGATCCTATCTTTTTTTCTGTCTGCACCTTGTCTTGACTTCCCCTTACTGTATATCTCCTCCTTCTTTTAAGACCTTTTAGTAATAAACTTCTCTACTTCAGTTACCTTGTGGTCTTTTGTTAAATCTCGCTCACTGTCTCATGGATAACTCAGGATGGGGATTTTACTTAACAAAGTAACCAAATGTAGCAATATCCTATGGCAAATTTTGCTGGTTAAGGATCATGTCAGTTGCCTTCGGAAGAAAACACCTGATGAAGAATATCCTTTGTTCTTTACAGCCTTTATTGTTCATTGATACACTTATATACTGCAAAATGATTACAACCATAGCATGAACTAACACCTCCATCACATCACATAAAATCAGCTCTCTTAGCAGCTTCAGATTGTATGATGCATATATTATACTCGCCATAAACACCAGTAACTATATAATTCTCATTATTGAATATAAGTTCTGTTATTTCAAAAGATTTCTTTGTTTCCTTCACACAGTCTTGAATTAAATAAGTCTGGGATATAATACTGTATTTAGATTCTAGACTGAATGGATCAATATGTGTTATCATATTCAAGAATGTATCCATTTTGGGCTTCATACAATTGGTAATAAAAAAAAAAAGAGTCTGGAGAAAATGTATGCCAAAATAACAGCGATTATTCTTGTTTAGTGAGATAAAAAATAGTAATTTCTTTGTATGCTTTTGCATAGTTTTCAACTGTTTCATTACTAAGAGAGGTAAGGTAGCCAAGAACTCAGCTCTCTTTAGCTTAAACTGCCAAAATTTGATTTCCAACTTTTCCACTTATTAATTGTGTCTTCAAGTTAATCTCTTTGTGTTAAAGATTCCTCACTGAAATGGGTGGGTTCTTGTGAAGCTAAGCTTTAAATGTACAAAGACATAAAAAGTTTAATACTTTCACTATTAATTCGTTATTAAGTTGTTAACATTTTGCAATGAAGGAGCAAAAACATTCATTATTTTTTAAGTGTTGGAAATCCTGAGAACTAAGAAATAAATTGTACTAGTGTTTTTTGTTTTAAGTTCAAGGTATACAACATGCTAATTTGATCCACTTATATATTGCAAAGTGATTACCGCCATAGGATAAACTAACACCTCCATCACATCATACAAGATCAGCCGCAAAGTGTTAATACAGTATTATACTCATCATGCTAAATTTTAGTTCCCCAAAACTTATTCATCCTATAACTGGAAGTTTGTACTCTGACCAGTATATCTTGATTTGCCCTACCTTCTAGCCCCTGATAATCACCTTGCTACTTTCTGTTTCTATGAATTTGGTTTTAGTATTCTTTTTAACTGGACTTATTTCATCAGTGATTTCAAGATTTATTATAAGCTGCAATAATCAAAACAGTGGAGTTCTGGCTCAAAGATGGAAAATATTGATAAATAAATGGAATAGAAATCCCAGAATTAGACTCACACATATTTGGAAAACTGTTTTGACAAAGCTTAAAAGGCTGTTGGAATTGATATCCTCAAATTGCCTTTAGGATGCAGCCTACTTAATTCATAAATAGTAATGGAAGCCTACTTTTCCTACATTGTTAATTAAATACATACATATTAGATATGTATGTATTTATGATACCAGAATAAACAAATCAAACTAGCATGCCCACAAATAATCTTTATAAACTCTGGAAAATGCACACACACGTAGATACACACATGTTAAATACATACATATTAGATACACACATGTTAATTAAATACATACATATTAGTATTTTCTTAATAATATTAATATTAATAAAATAATTATTAATATTATTTTAAATAATATTTGAGAATATTATTATTAATCTTAGGAAATAAAAGTATGGTGAAATGAAAGAGGATTACTTTACTAGCTATGTGACCCTGAAGATGTTATCTAATCTCACTGTAAAATTTGGATCTAAAAGGCTAACCACAAAGAAATGATATCAGAATAAACAAATCAAACTAGCATGCCCACAAATAATCTTTATAAACTCTGGAAAATACACACACACGTAGATACACACATGTCTGTGTGTGCACCCACTATTTAGAGGCATGGTGGAGTGACTAAAGGAAGAGGAAATTAATGGGAATTTGACACAAAGATAAGCAAAAGCTAGCTGAGACTATCTCGCTGTGTGGTCTACACTGATGTAGTATTTTGCATATGATAGCTAGAACTCAAGCAGAAATCGAAGATCTTTATCTGCTTGAGGAGTCAGAGGATGAAAATAGTTTAATAATATCAGAACAGCTGGAAAATCAAGCATGGGGAAATATCAAAGAGGATGGAGAAATTCAAAATGTTTCTAAAAACTGTCTTCAAATCTTTGACCACAGGATTGTGCAAGTTTTGGGAAGACTTCAAGAAACCAAGTGGATAGACACAGGTGGAATGTTGAAAACCCTGAGCAGAAATTGCAGCTACTGCTCATCTCTTGGGAAACATAGTATTAAGTTTGAATACTACCAGAGTGGAAGTACTAGGAAATACCTTGGGTTTTCCACTGAAAAACCCAAAGAGACTCACATCAGGCAGAAAAGGTACATCCCTGAGCTAAAGGATTCACTCCAAGAGCAAGTAAAAGTCTAAAACAGATTGACATAAGTAAATCATAAAAGCAAGTTCCCATTTTTTAAAGAAGCAAGCAAGCAATTTAATTGACTACTAAACGAATAAACAAAAATAATGCTCATCAGAGGAAAAAAATAGAAGCTAGAGTCTCTCCAATGTATTATCAGTAATTGCAGTATATCACTATACACTTGAAGATACAAGAAAATCTACTTCATTATACTGGAATTAGAATAAATGATATTTAAAACTACTATCAAAGAATTAAAACATATGTTCTCAACTGGTGTATTTCTTGACCCCTAAATTAAGCAGTATGTATCTTTGATTGTTGTGACTGGTGGGTGTGTTGCTGTCATTCAGTGAGTAGAAGCTGAGGATCCTGCTAAACATCCTATGATGCACAAAACAGCCTCCCCACATAGTTGTCTAATTCAGAAGTAATACTGCTTTAGAAACAATGGCTCAGAGGAAAATAATGACATAGTGAAAAAAACTTCTGGGAATTCTCAGTAGAAAATATAAGCTATAAAAAATCTTAAAAATAGTCAATAGCTCTGTTATAAAGGAAACAAAATTTAAAACCATAAGATACCATTTTAAACTATGATAGCTATAATTTTTAAAAGATCAAAAAGTATAAGGATTGATGAGAAAGAACCATAACTCTCATATAACGGGGATTAGACTGTAGAATCGGAGAAGGCAATGGCACCCCACTCCAGTACTCTTGCCTGGAAAATCCCATAGACGGAGGAGCCTGGTGGGCTGCAGTCCATGGGGTCGCTGAGTCGGACACGACTGAGCGACTTCACTTTCATTTCTCACTTTCATGCATTGGAGAAGGAAATGGCAACCCACTCCAGTATTCTTGCCTGGAGAATCCCAGGGACGGGGGAGCCTGGTCGGCTACCATCTATGGGGTCGCACAGAGTCGGACACGACTGAAGTGACTTAGCAGCAGCAGCAGACTGTAGAATAATGCAGTCATTTTGGAAAATAATTTGTTGCTTTAAAAAGTAAAGCCTAAACTCACCATAATTCAAGAAACATGATTCATATGAATCTATACACAAGTGAAATGTACGTGTATGCATATACATATATACACACAAAAATTTTTACATTTATTTCCATAGCGACATTATTCATAAGAAACAAAAATTTGGAACAGTTCAAATGTCCATCACTGGTGAATGAAAAAAATACAGAAAATGAAAATGTTATATGTTGTATTATGGGTAAATGTCATAAACAGTGTCTTTAGTGAATGAACCCAGATGCAAAGGACTTCACTTGTCTAATACCACTTTTAAGATTACTCCTTGGAAGAAAAGTTATGACCAACCTAGGCAGTATATTCAAAAGCAGAGACATTACTTTGCCGACTAAGGTCCGTCTAGTCAAAGCTATGGTTTTTCCTGTGGTCATGTATGGATGTGAGAGTTGGACTGTGAAGAAGGCTGATCGCCGAAGAATTGATGCTTTTGAACTGTGGTGTTGGAGAAGACTCTTGAGAGTCCCTTGGACTGCAAGGAGATCCAACCAGTCCATTCTGAAGATCAACCCTGGGCTTTCTTTGGAAGAAATGATGCTAAAGCTGAAACTCCAGTACTTTGGCCACCTGATGCGAAGAGTTGACTCATTGGAAAAGACTCTGATGCTGGGAGGGATTAGGGGCAGGAGGAGAAGGGGACGACCGAGGATGAGATGGCTGGGTGGCATCATGGACTCGATGGACATGAGTCTGAGTGAACTCCGGGAGATGGTGGTGAACAGGGAGGCCTGGCGTGCTGAGATTCATGGGGTTGCAAAGAGTTGGACACGACTGAGCGACTGAACTGAACTGAACTGAAGATATGTATTTAAGAGAGAAATCTTTAAAGACAGGAAGCAGATGTGCCTGGATTTGGAGGTAGCAATGGGGATCAACTGCAAAAAGGAGTCATTCTGAAATGATGGAAATATTCTAAAACTAACTCTCCAACTTTAAAAATTTGTTTAAAGGCATTGTATTATACACTCAGGAAAATTGTATGCTATGTGATTACACTTTAATCGAGCTCTTTTATAAATAAATATAAGTGTAAGTAGAAAGTTACAATATCTGAAATAAAAAATTCAACAGATTAATTTTACAGCCAATTGGAGATGATAGAAAAAAAGAGGTAAATTGCCGTCAGATCAATAGAAGTAATCTAATCTGAAGAATAAAGAAAAAAATTCATCAAAGCCTTAGGGGACTCATAGAACTACCTCAAACAGTCTGACATGTGTAAATGAAATCCTCAATGGAGAGAGACTGTGGAAAAATATATATTTTAAGATATAATAACTGAAAATCCTCTAATTTTATGAAATAAATGCACTTACAGATTGAGGAAACAATTAGACAACCCCAAGTAGGATAAATACAAACAAAACCATATCTAGGCACATCTCAGTCAACTGCTGAAAACTAAAGTGACGGACGAAACTTGAAAGTAGCAGAGGAATAAAAAGACATAGCGTGATCAGCAATATGTAAGACTACTCACTTGATCAATGAACAAAAATAGAATGACGTCTCTATGGAAAGAAAAAAGAACACAGAATTTGCTAGTTAAAATATTCTCAAATGAAGAGAAAGAAATTTTCAATTAAATGCAGTATAAGGAGATTCATTACTACCAAACCTATGCTAAAAGAAATGCTAAAGGAAGTTATCTGGGATGATGAGAATGATATCAGATGAAAACGTGGATCTAATAAAGGAGGGAAGAGCCCTAAAAGTGGTATATTTGGGGTTAGATATAACACTTTTGTTATGTGGAGTTACTAACATATGTAGTTGCAAATATATCAAAAAGTAGCAAAAAGTCTAAGCATGAGAATAATTTTACACTATACATGAAATGGTATTATAGTAATTCAAGCTAGACAGTGGTAAAGTGAGTGCATATTATTATAATCACTAAAATAAGCACTATAAAAATAGCATAAAATAAAAACTTAGAAGCAGAATTGGGGAGCCTCATGGGCTGCCGTCTATGGGGTCGCACAGTCAGACACAACTGAAGCGACGTAGCAGCAGCAACAGCAGAAGCAGAATAGATGAGATAAAATAACAAAAACTACTTGGTTAACTAAGTGAAGTGAAAATCATTAAGTCATGTCCGACTTTTTGCAACCCTATGGACTGTATTAATGAAATGTGAAAGTCACTCAGTCATGTCCTACTCTTTGCGACCCCATGGACTTTACAGTCCATGGAATTCTCCAGGTCAGAATACTGGAGTGGGAAGCCTTTCATTTCTCCAGAAGATCTTCCAAACCCAGAGATTGAACCCAGGACTCTGAATTGCAGGCAAATTCTTTACCAGCTGAGCCACAAGGAAAGCCCAAGAATACTGGAGTGGGTAGCCTATCCTTTCTCCAGCGGATCTTCGGGACCCAGGGATCAGACCCAGGTCTCCTGCATTACAGGCGGATTCTTTACCAACTGAGCTATCAAGGAATCCCATGGACTGTGTAGTCCATGGACCTCTCCAGGCCAGAATACTGGAGTGGGTAGCCATTACCTTCTCCAGGGGATCTTCCCAACCAGGGATCAGATCCTTGTCTCTCACAGTGCAGGTGGATTCTTTACCAGCTGAGCTGTTAGGGAAGCCTTGGTTAACTTGTAGTATAGATTAAACCCAACCATACCAATATAAATTGTAAATGGACTAAACAGCTTGGTTTTTAGACAATGATTGTCAGACTAGGTTAAAGAGAAGACTTAGCTAAACAATTTTTATAAGAAACAAATATTAATTAAACATAAAGATAGAGGCGATATGAAAGCAGAGCACTACTCAACAAAAAGCTGCTGCTGCTGCTGCTGCTAAGTCACTTCAGTCATGTCTGACTCTGTGCGACCCCAGAGACGGCAGTCCACCAGGCTCCCCCGTCCCTGGGATTCTCCAGGCAGGAACACTGGAGTGGGTTGCCATTTCCTTCTCCAATGCAGGAAAGTGAAAAGTGAAAGGGAAGTCACTCAGTCGTGTCTGATTCCTAGCGACCCCACAGATTTGCAGCCTACCAGGCTCCTCTGTCCATGGGATGCTGCTATTAACATCATATAGGCTGTTCTTATCTGTGTTTTCTGGATTATTTTCAGAGGATAGAAATTGTGTAATAAAAATAATCAATTATATATATTTATTCACCTACTAACAATTTGAAATTTTGTAAAGCAAAAATTGATGAATAGTTCTTTGATCCTCCTCTCTCAGTAATTCATAGAATTAGCACACACAGATCTATAAGGGCTTAGAAGATTAAAACAGCAAAATAAACTTGTGGCTCAGTGCTAAGGAAGCCACCTGCAACGCAAGAGACGTGGGTTCAATCCCTAGTTTGGGAAGATCCTCTGAAAAAGGAAATGGCAACCCACTCTAGTATTCCTGCCTGGGAAATCCCACAGACAGAGGAGCCTGATGGCCTACAGTCCATGGTGTTGCAGAGTTGGACATAACTTAGTGACTAAACAACAACAAACTACCTTTACCTAATTGATATTTATAGAATATCACACTCAATTCCTACAGAATGCACTTTGGTTTCAAGCACATGTGTTTAATACAGCAAAACAGATACCTTAAAAAATAGTTTCTGTAAATCTCATGTCAAAATAGTATAGAATGTGTTCTCTGGCAGAATCAGAGTTGAAATAAAAAACAACAGCAAAAATACATATAAAAGTAACCGTCTTAAGCATGTAATCTCAATTGTTGTACTAGTAGTGATTTTTGAGGAGATGATTGGTAAAATTAAAATTTATATGAAAATGCAAATGATTTAAAATGGACAAACCAACTTTAAAAATGCGTAAAAAGATGGGCGATTCCTACTGCTCAATTTTTTAAAGAACTGTAAAGGAACAGAAATTAATAAGGATATATGAATAAATTAATATAACTGAACATGAAGTCATTATGTCTCTAAGTTCACATAACCGTGGAAATTGATTTTTAACAAAAGTGACAATGCAAGTCAAAGAGAAAGTGCAGTCTTTTCAGCTAATTGGTGTAGGGACAAATGAATATTAAAATCAAGGAAAGTGAATCTTCTTCCATATCTTGCTCTCACCTGCCAATGTGTTAGTGGCTCAGTTGTGTCTGATTCTTTGTGACCCCACAGACAACACCTGCCCCCACCAATCTCCTCTGTGGAACTCTCCAGGCAAGAATACTGGAGGGAGTAGCCATTCCATTCTCCAGGGGCTCTTCCTGATCTAGGGATCAAACCTAGGTCTCCTGCATTGGTAGCCAGAGTTTTTGCCATCTGAGCCACAAGGGAAGTCCTCCATATTTTGAAACATACGTAAAGTTAACCAAAGATGTATCATAATTCTAAATATGAAAGGTAAATTTTAAGATTTATAGAAGAAAACATAGCAACATCCTGGCGAATATATCAACAATCCTGGGGTAGGCAGAATTTTCTTCAGATGCAAAAGCACTAGATTGCTAGAATTTAGAATTTTAATAAATTAAGCTTCATTATGATGTGAAGTGAAGTGAAGTGAAGTCACTCAGTCGTGTCCGACTCTTTGCGACCCCATGGACTGTAGCCTATCAGGCTCCTCTGCCCATGGGATTTTCCAGGCAAGAGTGCTGGAGTGTCTAATTAATAAACAGTATTAAGTAAATGAAAAAGCAAGACAGATTGGGAAACATATTTGTAAAATTTTCTGGTAAAGGACTTGTATTCAGAGAATCTAAAGATTATCCTTCAGTTTATGAATGAAAACATGAATACCCAATACCCCAATGTTCATTGCAGCACTGTTTATAATAGCCAGGACATGGAAACAACCTAGATGTCCATCAGCAGATGAATGGATAAGAAAGCTGTGGTACATATACACAATGGAGTATTACTCAGCAATTAAAAAGAATCAGTTGAATCAGTTCTAATGAGATGGATGAAACTGGAACCTATTATACAGAGTGAAGTAAGCCAGAAAGAAAAACACCAATACAGTATACTGACACATATATATGGAATTTAGAAAGATGGCAATGATGACCCTGTATGCGAGACAGTAAAAGAGACCCAGATGTATAGAACGGACTTTTGGACTCTGTGGGAGAGGGAGAAGGTGGGATGATTTGGGAGAATGGCATTGAAACATGTATACTATCATGTAAGAACGAAGCACCAGCCTATGTTCGATACAGGATACAGGATGCTTGGGGCTGGTGCAAGGGGATGATCTAGGGAGAGGATATGGGGTGAGATGAGGGAGCGGGATTCAGGATTGGGAGCTCGTATACACCCATGGTGGATTCATGTCAATGTATGGCAAAACCAATACGGTATTGTAAACTAAAATAAAGTAAAAAAAATAAAAAATTAATAATAATAAAGACTTGAGCAAGCACTCTGAAAAATAAAATAAGCATATGGAAGGAGCTCAACATTGCGGTCTATCACAGGAGCAGTTTAAAATAATGAAATATCACTATAGTCTCTTTAGAAAGACTAAATTTTAAAATGATTAAAAAATGTTTTGAAGGTGTGAAGCAACTGAGGAGTTTTGCGCTGTACATTGCTGATAGAACCGTAATATGGAGAAATGCTTGGTACTCTCTCATAAAGTAAGTTGGGCTTCCCTGGTGGCTCAGCTGGTAAAGAATCAACCTGCAATGCCAGAGAGCTGGGTTCGATCCCCGAGTTGGGGAGATCCCTGGAGAAGGTAAAGGCTACCCACTCCAGTATTCTGGCCTGGAGAATTCCATGGATTGTATAGTCCATGGGATTGCAAAGAGTAGGACAGAACTGAGCAACTTTCGCTATAAAGTAAGTTAAACATGCACCTTCCCTGCAACCTTAGACATTCACTTCTTGGTCTATAATGAAAATACATGAATGTATGCATATTCACCCGCCAATATATGTGAAGAAGTGTTTATCGTCTTTCTTTGTAATAGCTGTAAACCTGAAGGACTGGAGGGGTAGTGGGGAAAGAAGTTATATATCCACAAGAAAATGGATATATGTATGTGGTACATTTATATACCACTTGCAGTGGTCTGCAAGTGTATGACACGACTTAGCAGCTAAACCACCACCACCACCATAAACTAGGCAAGGAAAACTGAATGCTAATAAGGATTCATCTCATAGCTGTCATAGACAATGATAATGTCAAGAAAAAGTAATATGTGCCCTATGATTTCAACTGTATAATGTTCTAGAAGAGGCAGAAAAAGAATCTTTGCTGATAGGAGTCAAAACAGTTCCTCTGTGGGAAGAGATTGGATCAAAAAAACGGCAAGGATACTCTGTTGGGTGGAGAAACATTCTGTTTTGAGTGTTTATACACAAGTGCATATAGATTTGTCAAAAACCCATCAAGCAACAGTTCAGAACTCTGCATTTTGCTGAGTGCACATTAAAACTGAGTAAAAAATTTAGAAAGTCTGACTTGATGCATTGGATATGTTTACTTGTCAGTGTTTCTGCAACAGAATCATAATTTTGTCCATGCAGTTCAAGTAGTTTACTCTCTTGAGAACTAACCCACAATAATCATATTTTTAAAAGATTCAGCTATAACCAGAACCACACAATATTGATTTGTAATGAGCAATGTAACTGCAGTGTTCACAGTGTCTACCCAGTACGTCCATTCTTTACAGGAAAGTCTTCCGTGAGAAGCCCAGTTTCAAACAGGGGTTAGTTTAGTGGGCACAAAAACCAGTTCAAGGGTAATTAGTTTTATAATTGAAATGGCTGGTATCATCATGCTCGGATAGCCTGAGGCAGTTGTGTCTTGTTTGGGCCATGCAGACCTTTTCCTAGACTAGATAGGTGTGAGGTCATGTGGTCAGAGTCCAGTCTTGTGAATGCCTGCTCTCTGAGTTCCTTTGAAACATTTTCTGTTAACACAGTTTTCCTCTAAGGAATAGTGAAATCAATGACAGTTAAGCTTTATTCAAACTCACCTACTCATCCTGCTCTACTGAGACTTCCACTAGTTATTTTGCCTAAACTTTGTCTCTTTTCTTTCTTTTTTTTTTAACCAATTTATTTCATCTTTATTCTTCCCATTATCCCCTTCCCCTGGATTACTTTATATATATATACCTATGTGTTTTAATTTATTTATTGGCTGCACTGTGTCTTCCTTCTGTGTGGACTTTTCTCTACTTGTGGACAGTGGGGCTACTCTCTAGCTGGTGAGTGATCTCCCCATTGTAGTGGCTGCAATTGTTGCAGAGCATGCGCTCTGGAGTGTGAGGGCTTCAGCAGCTGTGGCACGAGGGCTCAGTAGTTGTGGTTCCTGGGCTTTGGAGCACGGGGTCAGGAGTTGTGGCCCACAGGCTTATGGAAATCTTCCCAGGTCAGGGACTGAACCCGTATCTCCTCATTGGCAGGTGGATTCTTTACCACAGAGCCATTAGGAAAGTCCCTTCCTTGCCTAAACTTGATTTTTCTCTATTTACTTACTCATTTAGTTATGGTTCAGTTCAGTTCAGTCGCTCAGTCATGTCCGACTCTTTGCTAACCCATGAATTGAAGCACGCCAGGCCTCCCTGTCCATCACCAACTCCCGGAGTTCACCCAAACTCACATCCATTGAGTTGGTGATGCCAGCCAGCCATCTCATCCTCGGTCGTCCCCTTCTCCTTCTGCCCCAGTCCCTCCCAGCATCAGAGTCTTTTCCAATGAGTCAAGTCTTTGCATGAGGTGGCCAAAGTATTGGAGCTTCAGCTTCAGCATCATTCCTTCCAAAGAACACCCAGGACTGATATCCTTTAGAACTCCTTGCAGTACAAGGGACTCTCGAGTCTTCTCCAACTCCACAGTTCAAAAGCATCAATTCTTCATCTCTCAGCTTCCCTCACAGTCCAACTCTCACATCCATACATGATCACTGGAAAAAACACAGCCTTGAGTAGATGGACCTTTGTTGGCAAAGTAATGTCTCTGCTTTGGAATATGCTATCTAGGTTGGTCATAACTTACCTTCCAAGGAGTAAGCGTCTTTTAATTTCATGGCTGCAGTCACCATCTGCAGTGATTTTGGAGCCCAAAAAAATAAAGTCAGCCACTGTTTCCACTGTTTCCCCCACTATTTGCCATGAAGTGATGGGATCAGATGCTATGGTCTTCGTTTTCGGAACGTTGAGCTTCAAGCCAACGTTTTCACTCTTCTCTTTCACTTTCATCAAGAGGCTTTTGAGTTCCTCTTCACTTTCTGCCATAAGGGTGTTTTCACCCTTATGAAAGGGTGAGGTTATTGATATTTCTCCCGGCAATCTTGATTCCAGCTTGTGCTTCTTCCAGCCCAGCGTTTCTCATGATGTATTCTACATAGAAGTTAAATAAGCAGGGTGACAATATACAGCCTTAACGTACTCCTTTTCCTGTTTGGAAACAGTCTGTTGTTCCATGTCCAGTTCTAACTGTTGCTTCCTGACCTGCATACAGATTTCTCAAGAGGCAGGTCAGGTGGTCTGGTATTCCCATCTCTTTCAGAATTTTCCACAGTTTATTGTGATCCACACAGTCAAAGGCTTTGGCATAGTCAATAAAGCAGAAATAGATGTTTTTCTGGAACTCTCTTGCTTTTTTGATGATCCTGCAGATGTTAGCAATTTGATCTCTGGTTCCTCTGCCTTTTCTAAAACCAGCTTGAACATCTGGAAGTTCACGGTTCACGTATTGCTGAAGCCTGGCTTGAAAAATTTTGAGCATTACTTTACTAGTGTGTGATATGACTGCAATTGTGCAGAAATCTCTATTTGTATATTTTATCATTTTAAGTCTTGGACAATACTTCGGAGAGTCCCTCATTAAAAACCTTCTTATGTTTGTCATAAAATAGGACATGTGATATGGTTGATTGAAAAAAACATTATATTGTAACAATTTGTCCATAAACACATAATATTTAAAGGCTATCTTAGTACTACAAAGTGTTCTATAGGTACTAATTCAGAGCTTTGTGTCTCAACTTTATGTCTCATCTCCTTTGCTCCTCACTCTGACTCATTCATAAGCTTTTCCCCATTTTAATCCTTTCTATGGTCTTGAACTTCTATATTTGGTTTGGCTGATTTCTGAGTTTCAGTTCATTCTAAACTTCTAGTGGTAGTGAGTGACAGGGTAATATTCAGACAAGGTTTGAATATATGCTTTCATATTACTTGGCAATAAAAATGACTAAAAACTTAGTTTTCTTATTTACCTCATTGAAAGTTTTCACTCATCAGAATGGTCATATGAAACAGTTGGGTAAAATGAATTTTGTTGAGATGCGTATTAGTAGAGTCTGTTTCTAAATATTATGTACCCATTACTCATAAATTTCAGTTTTGTGAGGGAGGATGCACTGTTGGATTAGCTAAATAATATGTAAAGCCTTGTGTTTTGTAGATGCCGATGATCATATTGTAGAATCTTTTCACTCCTTGCTTACCAAGCTAGACCCACCAGAGTGTACACGCTTCTTTCTTTGCTCTTCTACTTATACACCACCTCAAGCTATGGCGTGAATCAAATGGAATGACTTAAGTCACATATTTTTAATATGGGATTGGATTACATATTTAATTTTGGTGATTATTCATATTGTTGGTAATAGAAAAATTCATAAATTACCAGGGTCCTGTTGCTAGCATGTAATGTTATCTGAAAGGAATATTTTCTGAATGTTCTTTTCCTTATGGTTTATAATTTCCTTTATATGTTAGGAAATAAATTATATTTGTTTATTTTTAAGATTCACAGAATAATATTTGACCAGTATTTTGATGTGATAAATTTATCCCTATAGTTGGAAAACAAATGTATCCTTTAATAGGAAAAAAAAAAAGAGGGGTCAATTCTGTGACACAGCAAAGGATTGCTTATATGAGATTTGTTGTGTCTCTGAATTCCTGAAGGAACATGGGAGCTAACTGGTAACAAATTACTGTGAAGTCAAAAAAGAGGCCGTGGCTTGACATATGTGCATGCTAAGTCACTTCAGTTGTTTCTGACTTTTTGCAACCCTATGGCCTGTAACCCTCCAGGCTCCTCTGTCCATGGGATTCTCCAGGCAAAAATACTGGAGTGGGTTGCCATGCCCATCTCCAGGCCGTCTTCGCAACCCAATAATAGAACCTGTGTCTCTTATGTTTCCTGCATTGGCAGGAAGATTCTTTACCACCAGTCCCACCTGGCTTGATATACCATGGAACAAGCCCCAGTGCCCAGATGCTGATGAGTGAGAAGCCCCAGGCTGGAAGACATACTCAACTGAAAGAGGCAGTTTTTTTGGCCATGATCCAAGCAAATGGCAGAAAGTACAGCAGAAAAGAGAAATGCACAGTAGTGATTTGTCCTGACACAAAGGAGGAGAATTGCCCTATTTTAGCAGAAGTCTGATTCTTAGAGATCTGGCCTTATATTAGTATGAGTGTATGTGGGAATCAGAGCAAGGATAGTTTGTGGATCCAGATGGGGATTAAATCCAGATTCTAACCAGAGTCTAAAGGTCCAGATCAGAATCAGGACCTTTAATTACTAAGATTAAGAAGCTACTCAGCCTGCTTGCGTAGTGACTTGAGCAGGACTATTGGGATATAAATGAAAGGACCAGAATAGAGGAAGGATGGAACTACATGCCCTGTGGTTTGGCAGGAGGTTCAGAGTTTCCTGTTCAGCCCTGGGGTACCCTTCCCCAGTCAGCCAGAGGACAGGCATTTTGTAACTGCTTAGAAAATATAGTTTGAATAAAAATGGTTGATCTATTAAAAAGCCATCATATGGAAATGTCTAGCAGCACCACTTTTTTTCTAGGAATGGATGGGGGATGAGAACATAAATGAAGCAGAACTGACAAATGTTTAATCAGTATAGCATATTTCACTTCTTTTTAATTCAATATTATTAGTGTAATGAGTACAGTTTTTTTTTTCATTTTTACCAATACAAGTAGAAAATGAAGTGAGAAGACACATACTTAAGTAAACATCAACATGTATGTGCTCACGTATGAATAATTAAATATTAATTGATGGGCTTATTTTATTTATTCCACAATTATGTAGGAGGATATTCTGGCAACTGGCAACCCACTCCAGTACTCATGCCTGGAGAATCCCAGGGATGGGGAAGCCTGGTGGGCTGCCGTCTATGGGGTCACACAGAGTCAGACACGACTGAAGTGACCTAGCAGCAGCAGCAGCATAATCATATTTCTACTAGAAATATTCATTTGTTCTTAAATTGTGAATAAAATAGTTGCCTTCAGGTTTTTGAGCCAGCAATAAAGTAAATTAAAAACCTTGACACCTTTAAAATTGAGATAGACTTTGTGATTAAAAATACATATAATTTTGTATACCTGTGGGTGAATATTATCACCAAAAATTCTCTTAAGTACATGATTTCATTATTTCTAATTTAATGAAATACTATTCTAAAACCAAGGGAAAATAAATTATTTTATTTTAT
>SJYT01015685.1:25008-60189 GCA_006410635.1 Cephalophus harveyi | reverse complement strand
GCAAAGAGTCAGACACGACTGAGCGACTGAACTGAACTGAATCTTTAGGAAAGTGATCGCCTCTGATTAGGAGGGCTACTGTTGGGAGAGGGCGTAGGGGTGTTCTGAAATGTGGATGGTGTCTTATTTCTTGTTTTGGAGTTTGTTTTTGGCTGTATCTGCTTTTTTAAAAATCAGTAGATGTGAACTCGTTGTTAGTTCATACTTCTTAATGTAAGTTATACCTTAAGGTTATTTTCAAGTAGGAATAAGTATGTGTAGATAGATTATGAAATATGATGGACTTGCCAAAAGTAAAAGTTTGAAGGACCATTTTTAGCACATTTTCAAATTTATGGAGCTAGTTACAGATGTTTTTGCTCAAAAGAGTAGGAAATATTTTTATTTCAAGTAAGTCACTTAATTTTAACCAGAGGAACTTCTAAAGTTCCTTTTAGTTGGAATTTTTCCATGTATCATAGTGTTCAATGAAAAATCTAGCAGTTTCAAAGCACTTGCAGAAGTTTGGCTGTAGGCTGATCAACCAGAAAAATCTCCCTTTTCCTAATTAATCAGGTAAATAATTTATATTGCAAAGTCCTTGTCACATTTTGCCAACTTGCATGATTTATTTGCTTTCCTGCCCTGTTGAACAGTTTGACCAAGTGCCATTCACTTTATATTTTATATGAAAGGTAGCTTTTACAGATACACAAACATGGTGATGATGTTAAATCAAAATTATTGGTCTGACTATATAAAACTTTACATTGCCACATGGAAGGCAGAGAGTCTAATGCTGGTTTTATGAAAGTTGATTGACTCTATCCAATAAGACTAAAGCAATGAAATCTAACTGTCAGTGTAAACCAGTCACAACATCTTCCACTATAGTGAACATATATTATCTAAGAAAAAATAACTTCAACCTTTCCCTAAATTATTCACTGAAAAACGTATAATATATGAAGTTAATTATGATGACAGAAAATTATTTGCAAATACATGGCATGTATATTAATTTTTATACTCATGTGCATATATTTACATCATTATTTCTCTCTGCTTATTATAACATCAATATATGGGCAAAGTCGTAAATCCAGATTTCAAATATATAATCTAAGTTATGAGGTAGAGGAGACAGTCTCTTCAAATAGCAGTCATTTTTTAGTGTATGTTGGTACTTGTTTAGCATACAAGCATCTGTGGTCATCTTCTAGGTGAATGCTAAGTCGCTTCAGTCGTGTCCGACTCTGTGCAACCCCAGAGACGGCAGCCCACCAGGCTCCCCCGTCCCTGGGATTCTCCAGGCAAGAACACTGGAGTGGGTTGCCATTTCCTTCTCCTCTAGGTGAATAACCAAGTGATGTATGATGGTTAGTGATTATCAGAGCCATACCATGCTAGAATGGTCAGCTAACATAAATAATTTGTGTAACCTGTAATTAACATCAGCTCCGCTTGCTGTTTAGGGTAAGCAGAGAAGATTTGGTCTTAAGTTTTGTACTTTGATGTTTTCCTGGCACAATGAGCAATTTTTCTACCGTGTCTAGTTTTGCCATTTCCTATTGTACAGCTGGCATGCTGTTCGCTAAAGTGAACTTTCCTGAGAGTTTGTAAAAAGAGGATCTAAGGAATTAGAGTTTTTCATCAAAAGGTTTCCACATGAGGAAACATTCAATGTCCTAACTGTTCTGATAAGGTATGACCTTTCTTTTCTCACGTCCAAACTGCATAATGCTCTTCTAATAATTGCCACCACATTTATAGAAAGGCAAATATTAGTGTAGTCCTTTAGGAGTACATTTTTTTCCAAATTTGAGACATTTGGGGTTAAGTCAAGTCCTTGGGTTTTTAGGAGGATGACTATTGACACCTTCCATTGCCAAGTCCCATGTCTAGGGAAGACAGTACACTACAGTGCTCCATCTCTTGGTCCATACTGGGCTTTGAATTGAGATTTCTGCCTAATGTCCCAGAGTTAGCCATTTGCAGCTCGGAAACTAGCGTAGGCAGTGAATCATTTAACAGCTCTATACCCTACACTGTCTCACTTGTTGTGCTCCCTGCCATTGTGTATAATAGAAAGACTCAGAAAAAACGATTCTTTGAAAAAATGAGTTTTGACTAAAATGAGGTTTTTAAAACATTCATTGGAAAGTCAAGGGTATAACCGAATGATAACAAACCCTAATTCTTAGGTCAGCATATTCAACATAAGGAAGCGATAAAGTGAAGTGAAATCAACTTTATTTTGACTATGTCTTTCTGAATGTAAGCAAGTTTGAGAAACATTTCCTTTCTCAAAATGAGCTTCAATAACTCTGCCAATGTCCTATTAGCAATGTCCAGTGCCCAAGAGTGGTAAATGGTATATGTGTATAAGTGGGTGTGTTTGTGTGGGTTTCAAAAAATTCAATAATTAAATCGGTAGATATGTAGCTCATCTTGCAAGAGTCTTCACCTATGACAGGGAGAGATGGAATACTTCTGGCTTGATTTTAGCAGTATACCTGGAAGTGTTGGGCCAGACTAGAGTGGTTGGGAATCAGCAACTAATTTCTTGTCGTCTTGGTAAGATCTCTTGTAGGAAAAGATAAAATTTTACAGAGCTACCCTTCTTCCAGTGTGGTCAGAGACCATCCTATATATGATAAACGCTGAATAATGCTAAAGGAATGCATAATAAATGAGAACATACTTTTGTCCATGTGTAGTGTTTTCTGTTTTCAAAAGAAACAGTATCCAACATTTAAAAAATTTTGTCTCACCAAAGCATTTCTTCAAACTGTATCAAAATAATGAAAATTTAAAAACACGTGTGTATAAGTGGTAACAGGACACAAGATGATAGTTTACAGTACAGTGAAATTATGAAATTACCATTCAAATCATAAAGTTGTATAGGATAAATTACAAATTGAGTTGGAGAGAAGACAATGACAGCCCCAAAGAAAATATGTCCATTTTAAGCTAGCATTCACAAAGATGTGATGCTCTATCTATCTGTTCTGTGAGATAAAATTTACCGACCCCTGTTTCATTCAACACATTTTTTTTTAATCATACAACTGGCACTTTTTTGTTGTTGTTTTCTACGTTTGTATGAATTGATTTGTTTGGAAGTAACTTCTAACTGAGTCCATCATTGTCACAAAGATTCCTTCATTATTCAGAAAATTTTCAGGCATTTTGTGAAACGTTTTACATTTTAAAAAGAGAAAATCATATGGCTTAAGAACACATTCTATTTATCTGTAGTTTTATGACATATATTTATATTTATGATATAAATATATGACACACACACATATATATATATGTCATTGCAAGTTAAGTTATCAAAATGCTCTCATTCCCTATTTCTCTGCCTGTCAAAAACACTCTACAAAGACTTATTTGGACACAAACTTACACTTTCTTTAGAGCACTATCAATAGTTAGCTTCAAAATTCTAAGGAAAAAAGGAGTATTTTGTAGCCTGCAAGTTCCCAATTGTATGCATGAATAGAATGAATAACCGAGAGCATGGTCTGAGACTCTTATTTGTTAAGAAGAGAATATCTTTTATGTCATTCAACAGTCAGTATTTCAGAAAAGATTATTAATATAAGAACATGAAACTTTAAATATTTAATTATCTTTGGATAAAATTAAAATAGAGGAAACAATACAGGCAATATATCCTTCAAATTCACCATTTCAGAGTTTTCCTAAATTCATTTCAGTGGTATGAATTTACCTAAAGAATATGCTCATTTGCCCTGATCAACATACTTTCAACTCTTCAGTAAAGTTTATAAATCATTGGACAGTTGTACCTAGACCTGTGACTATTTCACTTTAGTTTTTTTTTTTTTTATGGTGATAAATCATAAAAGAGTAATCTTCATAGCATATATAAAATACTAAAGCCAATTACTAAATAAGAGTTGTAAAGAAGTATGCAATTTATTCAAAATTAAAATGGTGTGTGGTTTATATGAAAGCAAAAGTGGTAATGATGCCTTATACTCCTACAATTCTGTTACATTCACACTCATACATAGACCCAATGCCAAGAATTCTAGCCAGAAGACATGGAGGCTACATAAAAGAGAACAATAACACATTAAAATGTTAGTATAGTAAGAAATGAGAGTAAAAAATTTGCATTTTGATAACACTAGATATAAAATATAATCTTAAACTAATTAAAATCTGTGTTCTGAACACATGATTGGTGAGGAGAGGTTGGATCTATGATAGAGCTGCTTGAAAAAAAAATTATCTGTATCCACAGATTTCAGCCATTCCTTTTTTATCCTTTATCAAAATTTAATTGCTAGTGAGAAGCACTCACTTCAGGATTCAGCTGAGTTATGTTGTCCCTAAACTTTGGTCTAGAATGAAATGGATCATTTTGATTGCTTCCTAGAAAAGCAGGCTCATGGAAAAGAAACTGTCCCTGAGAAATCATTAGGACAGAAATTTAGAAAGGTAGATTTAAATGCCTCACCAAGAAGCTGTAATAATTAAAGAGTTCTAAATCCTTCAGTGGTCTAAAGGGTAATTTTAAGTTTCAGGGCACTTCAAAGCTAATCCATGTCTTTTTTTTAAAATTTATTTACATTTCTTGGTCCCTCAATGGAATTTGTTTCACATCTGCATCTAGGACTATTCAATGCTATGAGTTCAACTTTTGACTCCAGCTGATTCTGTCCAGACTTGGGAAGTGGAGACTCTGGGGAGACTGAAAAGAGATAGATAAAATGCAACATAATAGGTTCTTATCTTCCTTCTTGTCAGTGATTTTGATACATTGGAATCACTGGAGCCATAGAAAACACTTGTAGCTAGGGACATATAGTTCTGGGAGATATCATCTATTTACTTTAGATTCTACCTGTATCTATTGTCCTGTACCTTGGAACTACTGTATTCTCCATCCAGAGCTCTATGAAAGATGTGGCTCTGGGTTAATATTACTAATAACTAATAACCATTGACCACTTCCTATGATTTAGGCACTGTTCTATCATCGATTGTTTAATTCTTACAAAAAGAGGATGTAGTCAGTTCTTCCTACTTTTCAAGTCTGAATGTTAAATGAAGAGAACTTAGGTAACCAGAGAGATTGAATAACTAGCTCAACATGGATCCGTGTTACACTCATCTTCTAGTAAGTAGACTTGATTTGAGCCCAAACGATCAAGCACCACAGTCCATGTCATCCACTATATTACTGCTTCTCAAATTTGACTACTGTTGTAGGTGATACTGGAGAAGGCAATGGCACCCCACTCCAGTACTATTGCCTGGAAAATCCCATGGACGGAGGAGCCTGGTGGGCTACAGTCCACAGAGTCGCTAAGAGTCGGACACGACCGAACGACTTCAGTTTCACTTTTCACTTTCATGCATTGGAGAAGGAAATGGCAACCCACTCCAATGTTCTTGCCTGGAGAATCCCAGGGACAGAGGAGCCTGATGGGCTGCTGTCTATGGGGTCACACAGAGTCGGATACGACTGAAGTGACTTAGTAGCAGCTGCAGTAGGTGATAACTCTGGGGACAGAGTTGGTTCTGAAATGGTCTAAGAATTTGATTTGAGCCAATTTGGCACTGGACTCTTCTGAGAGACATCACTTTAAGGAATACCATCTTTAGACTTTCATATGATTTATGCCTTTACACATAATATGTATTTTTCTAGTCTAGTCAAATACTTTGATTATTTGTCTGGATTGTTACTATGCTTTCCTTTACTAGTTGTTTCTACAGAGATGAGATAAATTTGTCATCATGTTTTAAGGGGTGTAGGAGTGCTGATATAAACTTTATTTTAGGATCATTTGGTTTTATATACTCTGTTTTTATATACCAGAAGTAGCATATTTTATTGTGGACTGAGATATGTATCATCCCTACAGCTTTTATTAATGGTCTTGTGCTATCTCATTTAAATCTTACAGTGACCTGTAAAATAAATTAGAGAAATATTGTACATGTTAGAGAAATGTATACCAGAAAATTGGGACTTCCCTATAGCTCATACGGTAAAGAATCTGCCTGCAATGCAGGAGACCAAAATTTGATCCCTGGGTCAGGAAGGTACTTTGGAGAAGGGAATGTCAACCTACTCTAGCATTCTTGCCTAGAAAATCCCCTCAGACAGAGGAGCCTGGTGGGATACAGCCCGTGGGGTTGCAAAGAGTCGGACATGACTGAATGACTAACAGTAACATTATACCAGAAAATTAGGATAATTTACCCAAGGTCACATGCAGCCACTATCAAGGGAATAAGCAATAACATCATGTAGGAAATGATGGAGTAACGTAAGTAGAAATTTGAAGGATGAGCTTTTGAAGCAGAAGGATCAGGAAAGCAAAGATGACAGCATATTGGACGTTATCTAGGAACTGAAGTTTAAAGTGACAGTTGTAGTGAGCAAAGCAAAAGTGAATTCAGAAAAGTAGCAGAAAACTTTATCTTGTAGCACAGTGAAAGAAAACATGGCTTTTACATTTGAGCAATATGGGATGCCATCGATAATTTGGAATACAAGAATGCCATGATGTTCCTTGAATTGTAAAATGATCATTCTGGCAGTTGTATTAACACATCGCTAATATATCGTGTGGAGAGTTAAAGAACCTGAGGAGTCAGATGAATCCAAGGCTTTGTGCTTCCGTAATGATAAAATGGATATTCCATTTATTAGGTTTAGGAAACCTGAGGAGGAACAGGAGTTTTGTTTTAAGTGTAAGTTTGGGATGTTTATCATTCATTAAAATTAAGGTAAAAAGTTAGATATAAAAGTTGAGAGTACAATCTAGATATGCAGGATGAAAGACTTCAATTTCTGAGTCATAGGCATGTAGAAAGTATTTAAGTAATACTTAATCAGTGTAGATAGGTGCGAAATATATAGGACTGAGCAGCAGGATATGTAAATGATTAGAAATCAGGCAAATGCAGATAATACAAAAAACTCACAATAAAGCAGAAGAATGAGTCAGTGATCTAAAATGAAAATCAGGGAGCAAATATTCAAGTAGAAAGGGCCTGAGAAACCATGACAATGTGACTACCAGGTCAACTCAGATAAGAATTGACCACTGGATTTTAGCAACAGGGAACAACTTGATAACATTTCTGATTAGTGTGGATTCTCAGGAGAGAATTAGAAGAAGAGATAAATTAAAGATCAGTATAGACCTTCGAATCTTAGTTACCTGAGATTTACTCTTGGTTTTTAGACTCCAGTCTATATTATGATTAGATCTATTTCATTGTTAAATTTTTTAACTCTGATGTATAGTTAAGTAAATATTGATAGGGGTTTTCTAAATATTCTAAATATAGAGGCTTTCTAAATATTTTCTTTATTTGGGTGATAGCAAGTAGAACTATAGTGCTTATTACAAGTTTATGTCCTAGAAATAACTAGCATTATAAATGAGAAGCTATCTCAAACTTCTAAAATATTAAATATTAAGAATCAGACCATTCAGATAAAGTAATTGAACAGAGATTTTTATATATTAAGGTTAAAAGGAATTATTTATTTTGCCTCAGCCTTATACCAAATTTTCTTTTGTTCAAATACTTATGCATGAAAATCTTGCATTTCTCATATTGGTTAAGATTATATCTTTTAGTTTTTGAGTTAAGTTATACACACTCTCTTATTACACACTAAACAAAGTTGCAAAGCTTGTCTTCTGATACTTCAGAGACAGTTTCAAGGAAACTCTGAACTAACTTATATAGGAAATTATATTCACACATGTTAGTCTCCAAAGCTATGAAAGTCATCTTTATTTAAGAAATTTAAATAATAAATATTTACAATTGCATACTTTTATATGAAAGAATCACTGTGCTTTATTTTCTCTATAGATGGATCTTGTGTGGGTAAATTGTGGATTACATTTATCTTTTGAAACTTACTACTTAAAGATTTAAGAAAAGACAATGTGACATTTGAATACACTTTGAAGTTCTTTCAAAATTCAACACTTTACAACTTTTATCTCTGTTTTGCATCAACTGCTTTCATTATATTTCTCTAGCAACACCATTTTTGTTTAAAACCAATTTTCCTTTCCTCTTGTTTTATTTCCTCCCCGTTGCATTTTTCTCTGTTACTTTTGCTCTTCACAAAGACCAAATATTCTCTGTCAAAGGTAATAAAACATTATTCTAAATAATCCCTGCCCTTTTAAAAGAGTGATAATGGTTTTGATCATTGTATTTGTATAATTAAGGTGCAGGTTTTTGCTTGAAAAACAGTTCATCTCCTGTGTTGAATCTGGGAGGGCATGAAGCATTTACTGAGATGAGTACTCAGTTGGAAAGTCCCTGATCTCCTTTGGTGTCACATCTATCTATGTCCCCAGAATGCTCATCCAATGTTCCAATGACAATGATTAGCGGGACCCCCCACGAGTTGCAGATGGAATGAGGCAGAGTGATAAGGCAAGCTGCCTTTCAGATCAGTAGAAAGAAAGGCCTTCTTCACGGGAAACCCAAGAGGAAGCCATTTAAACAAGCGTGCAGAAAATATTGGGGTAATTACCAAGCACCAGGAGGGGGTCCCAGCATTGAGAATGGATTCAAGAATTCATTCAGCAGATTAATTGATATTTTCCCTGCAGCTTGTCTTTGGAAATAATTCCCATGGAAATTCATAACTGAGACTGGGGAAATGTATTATAAAAAGATATTTTCATTATCACATACATATTTACTAATGTTTGAACCACATTTATTTCTACCAGAGAAGCTCTGATGCTTTTGATCACTCAGCTTTGCAGTTTTGCTTTCTGAAATCGGACTCTTGCACCTACAACAGCCAGAAAATCCTGATGCATGAAGATGTATTATAAGAAGCTTCTTAAGGCACTCTGATTATTGAAAATATCTAGGCAAGTTTTGTGACTATTTCTTTATAACATAGCAAGACTTCATTGCCATTCTGATGTTCAATTCATCTAGAAAAAAAAAAATGTTGTATTTGAGCAGGAGGTGCCCTAAAAGAGGAAGACTGGGCTCACTAGCCCCACAAGGCTACTGCAGTGGAACATCAGTGATATGACAGATATGTTTCAAGGGAGAAGCAAATCAACCTTTGCCTCTTTCTTTCCTAACCAGCTGGCAAATAAAGGACCTTGACAGCAAAAATACAGAGATAGCCACTTATCAAATGTACCAGTTTGGAAAAGATGTTAGAAAGCAAAAAAAATATGTGAGTGGGCTGTGTACACACACACACACACATACACACACACATACATACATACATATGTATATAAAATATGCAAAGTGTTTATGGAACACAGAGATAGGCTTAAAAAGACACCTTTCTTTTGGAAATATTGATCTACCAAAAATGGAAAGAAAAAGCTGTTAAAATTATGTTGCTGTATTATCATTGACACCTCTGGGAAAACCTGTGCGTTATGACCAGTTTAATTGGAAATTGACTTGAAGTAAATTAATCTGAGTATCTTTACTGCAGATGTCTGCTTATGCACATTAATGATTCTAGGACCACTTGGGAATTTGAGCCTATGGCTATCCACTCAGAAAAGGAATAATTCACCTTTCCCATGAACAATATATATGTTGTTCCCTTAACGTTGAATGCGATTCCTCTCTTAATGCACCTGGTATGCTATACTCATGCAACTAGGATTGTATCCTGATTTCCATGTCAAACCATTTACCACAGATTGAGACTTGAACCCATGTGCTGGAACTCAAACCTAGCCAAAACCCATTTTGTGACTTGAATGTACATGGCTGGGACTCGAACACACGTGGCTGGGATATGAACCCAGCCAAAACCCTGCTTGGGACATGAACCCACATAGTTAGGACTCAAATCGCTCCAAAACCTTGCTTGGGACTCAAACCCAGCCAAATCCCTGCTTGGGACTTGAACTCATGTGGCTGGGACTCAAACACAGCCAAAGCCCATGATACCTGGTTTCAGGACCTAATGAAGCTCAGGTTCTTGATGTCTCATCACAGAAAGAATTCAGTGAGAGACAAAGTGATAGGTAATCAGTGGATTTATTCAGATTCAGATTGGCTACATTAAAAATTATGGCTTCTATAGGAACAAGTCTGATAGCAAAGTGAATAGCTGTCACACTAAGTATTAAGGTCAATAAAGAGACTCTCTGGAGAGTCTGGGAACAAATTAGGGGATAGAGTAAATGTGGTTATATACATGTAATATATCTGGGTTGGGGTTTTAACTTAAGTGTCTTGCTCATAGTCTATTTATACAGTTAATCACTGAAAAAGAAAACAATTAGAGCCAGCATTTTTGCACTGCTGAATAAAGAATACCTGCTAATTTACAGTTCTTAAACAGTGTGCAATTTATAACTTGCTCAATAATCAACTAACTGTTGACTATCCAAAGTGGACAATCATGACTTACTTTGAAACAAAAGTGAAATTTTATCATAATGGTGATACCAGTGTTCACTTTATCCTTTTGTTTCATGTTTACATTTTAAAAATATCTTAAAAAGTAAAACTTAATGGAGTTCAATAACATTCTGTCTCATCCAATTCCCATTGTTGTTTTCTCCTGTCAGAATATCAATATCTAAGAAAACACTAATAGAAATTAATATTGGCAGGTATTAATTTGTTTAATGCATGCAGTAAACACAGGCGCACACAATGGAATCAAAGAACAATGGCATAAGGGCAGTGAATGAAATTTCTGAAGACTACTATGAATGCTTCTTAAGCATAAATTACTAGAAATAAAATGTTTTTGGAGAAAGAGTCTTTAAGGTGTAAACATGTCTCAAAACATTTCAAATTGACTAGTTACCCAGACAAATAAGAGTTGGACTTTCTAAATATTTTAATAATAAAAGCCTGTAGGATACTGGTATTTCATAACCTTTGAAAGTGAAAGTCGCTCAGTCATGTCCGACTCTTTGTGACCCCATGGACTATGCTAAGTCACTGCTAAGTCACTTCAGTCATGTCCAACTCTGCGCAACCCTATAGACAGCAGCCCACCAGGCTCCCCTGTCCTTGGGATTCTCCAGGCAAGAACACTGGAATGGGTTTCCATTTCCTTCTCCAATGCATGAAAGTGAAAAGTGGAAGTGAAGCCACTCAGTCGTGTCCGACCCTCAGCAACCCCATGGACTGCAGCCTACCAGGCTCCTCTGTCCATGGGATTTTCCAGGCAAGAGTACTGGAGTGGGGTGCCATTGCCTTCCCCTATAAATCCATGGAATTCTCTAGGCCAGAATACTGGAGTGGGTAGCTGTTCCCTTCTCCAGGGGATCTTTTGAACCAGGGATTAAAACCACATCTTCCACACTGGAGGTGGATTCTTTATCAGCTGAGCCAACAGGGAAGCCCAAGAAGACTGGAGTGGGTAGCCTATCCCTTATCCAGGGGATCTTCCTGACCCAGGAATCTCCTGCATTGCAGGCAGATTCTTTACCCGCTGAGCTACCAGGGAAGCCCTCATAACCTTTGCTTCTACATATGTAACAATTTGGGGCATCTGACTGTGGAAAATGAACTGGGCAGGACAAATGACAGTGGGCTGGCCAGATTTTCCTTTGTTACCTTCAGGGGTTATCTTTCCTTTGCCCATGATTCAGTTTTTCAGCAATTTGGTTTAAACCTTCAATTCCCCAGTTATGGTACATGTAGTCTCTTCTTCCTTTTATTCATTTAAATACCCCAAAGATATGAATTCATTAAGGAGCCAGTTTGGTTTTCATATACTCCCTTCTTTTGTTCCTCTTTTGTGGCATTTTAAATTATAAGCATTTCATTGTGTAGTGCTTCCGTTGCCCATCTCTGTCCATTTTATCTTTGAAAAGCTCTGGCTTTGGAGGCTGTTTCTTTGAAGTCTTTCACAGGATTTGATATAAAGTAGGGTGCCAGGTATTTTTCTAAAAGGGAACATTAAAAGTTTAAATTAGGCTTCAGGTTTTTTTTTTTTTATATATATATTCAGATTTGGAATTAGAAGAACTGTTCTCTTCATCATTGTCTTAAGAGAATCAATAATTTATCAATCTAGTCAAGAATTTGCCAACATTTTCAGTAAGTTGTATAAATCCCCACATAGTCATCTCAGATTTAAAAAAAATAAGAAATAAAACATTTTTAGTGTTAAATTCTAAAATTAGCAGGTGATGGGTGAGAACATGTGTTTAAAATTTAGAGTGATATTACAGAGACAGGATAGGTAATGCCCTGGTTCAAGTTCTGAACTTCTTAGAATTTTGTCTTGCTTCCTTATTTTCATCCAGAGGGGAGGAATATGTTAGGAAATTCAGTTGGATGCCATTAAATATTTAATTATCTAAATATTCCTCTCTTACCAAGCAACAACCTATTGATTGTATATGATTTCTCATAATTTTGAGAAAATTCAACTGGAAGATATAGCCATTTGGTTGTATCCTACGTATTTATCATTTAAGGTAACCAGTTGAATCTTGTTCCTTTTTAAATACTGTACATCTTACTTTTTTGCTCACTTAAGTAGCCCTTGAGAGAGAAATGAAGATAACCTTGGTGAGCTGGCAATGGCAATTTCTTAAAACTGAAGCACAAAGTGTGGATCAAAATAAAGCAATGCTATGCTATTAGACATCTTGGGATAGATCCATGTAGTTTTGTGAGAAAATCCTTCTCCATCATTGTATGTAAGCTGTTTCTGTTTGCTACCTATATGAGTGGTGGTCATTTATCTAATATTAAGATGTCTGGGTCAAAATTGCTTCTTGCCCCTGCATAAATTTGTAATTTTAGGAAAGGCTACCCTGTTGCTGTATTAATGGTCCTGAGTGCATTCCTTCTGTTTTCACCTTTAGTTTTTTTCTTTTTTTATTATTTTAATATTTCTGACATTTTGTGACTCTACGGACTTTCCACTTATATCAAGCTATCTACTACCCCCTACAGCTATCACAGAGAGTCAGCTAAGCCTTCTGTATATCTGTGTGTATTGCAGCTAGTTAGGAAAATCAGTTTGTTCATTGCCAGTTTTAGTTTTTGTTCAGTGTCCAATATCCCTCACTTTGCTTATTTTCAGTGTATGATTTCATTTCTTACTTATAGTATATTAGATCTTTCTTTTATTTATTCTTTTTTTAATATAAATTTATTTATTTTAATTGGAGGCTAATTACTTTACAATATTGTATTGGTTTTGCCATACATCAGCATGTATCTGCCACGGGTGTACATGTGTTACCCATCCTGAACCCCACTCCCACCTCCTTCCCCAAACCATCCCTCTGGGTCATTCCAGTGCACCAGCCCCGAGCATCCTGTATCCTGCATCAAACCTGGACTGGCAATTCATTTCACATATGATATTATACATGATTCAATGCCTTTCTCTCCAATCATCCCACCCTCTCCCTCTCCCACAGAGTCCAAAAGACTGTTCTATACATCTGTGTCTCTTTTGCTGTCTTGCATAAGGTTTATCGTTACCATCTTTCGAAATTCCATGTATATGCGTTAGTATACTGTATTGGTGTTTTTCTTTCTGGCTTACTTCACTCTATATAATCGGCTCCAGTTTCATCCACCTCATTAGAACTGATTCAAATATATTCTTTTTAATGGCTCAGTAATACTCCATTGTGTATATGTACCACAGCTTTCTTATTCACTCATCTGCTGATGGGCATCTAGGCTGCTTCCATGTCCTGGCTGTTATAAACAGTGCTGCAATGAACACTGGGGTAAACTTCCCACCAAATTTTTTGGGGAAACATTATTTTTTGTATATTTCTATGCATAGATGTCCTTTCCATTCTCCAAGCAGAAACAGGAATAAAGTAATATTTCCAAGCATTCGATGTATTTTTTCTCATATCCACTTCAAGAGAGAAAAAATGACATTCATTTACTATCCTGTTGTTGAGTCAATTCGTTAAAGAATACTACTCATTCATAGGCTAACTGCTTGATGCCTTCTCCTTCTCTCTTTCGCTTATTTTCTCAACAGCTGCTCTATGTACAAGTTAAAAGTTAAGTACAATTCACAGAATGGTCTGGTAGACCACATATATAAAACCTTATTCCAGGCTGTTTTTCAATTCAACTTTAACACAAATAAAAATCATTCATCATTTATATCATCATTTCATTCTCAGATTGCTTTCTTTCTCAATCAGTTCAAAACATGAAAGAAAGAAGTAGTAATCCTCAACATTGCTAACATTTCCTAAAAAAAAATCATCCTAACTGCATTATATCACTATCACAATCTTTATATTAAAATGCACATGTATAAAAAGTTTAATAAGAAATGTGTATATGATAAAGAATTAACTTTATTAACAGCAAACAACTTATTTAACTCACTGGTCAATTTTCAAGTTCATTGATTAGACTGCTTTTATTTGTAAGAAGATAAATAGATGATATTTAGCCCATAAAATTCCTTGCCTCATTTCTGTTGCCAAGTTTTCCAAAGGTGAAAGCATATATATATATATATTCAGTTCAGTTCAGTCGCTCAGTCATGTCTGACTCTTTGCGACCCCATGAATCGCAGCACGCCAGGCCTCCCTGTCCATCACCAACTCCCGGAGTTCACTCAGACTCATGTCCATCGAGTCAGTGATGTTGGTATTCCCATCTCTTTCAGAATTTTCCGCAGTTTATTGGGATCCACACAGTCAAAGGCTTTGGCATAGTCGATAAAGCAGAAATAGTTATACACACACATACACACACAAACACATATACATATATATATTCTTTTTTTTCTGGCAATAATCCATTCAGTACTGGGGGCCTGATGTCCTCTGCCATCATTCGGAACTTTTTTTGTGGAATTTACTCAGCGTTTAAATGTTCTGTTTATGAATTTGTGGGGGAGAAAGTGGTATCCTGGTCCTATTCCTCTGCCATCTTAGCACTGCCCCCCATTCAGTACTAAATAGCTAACACATGTAGATTTTCTTAAGTCTGTAGTTGTAGGGTTATTTACTCATAATCTTGGTTTTGTCTTAAGGTACTGTCACTGTCACCTGTGTGTTGCCTCTTTACCCTCAAAGAGATGACTGAGTCCTAGTTTGAAATGTTGGGTACAGTGGAAAGAACCTAACTTTTGGTTCTTTTGCAGTTATATAGACTCAGAATTTAATACTGCCTGTAATTCATGCTAGATATGGTATATTTAAACATGAGATTCTCCCTTTCCTCAATATTAAAATTATTCTGCAAATAATATTAGATTATCTATCATCACCTAACACAATGCATGGTGCACTGTAGACACACGCAATAAAAAATGCACTTTAATTTTTTTAATTATTGCTGTTATTTTGAATTAATGACCCAATTAACAAATAAGTCAAAATCCTTGCTTCTGTTCAGAAAACAAAAAACAAGCAAGCAAACAAACAACAACAAAAACAAAAACAAAAAAACTCAACAAATGTCATAAATTATTGGAAATAGGCCTTTGACATTAAACAATAAATTTATGATACTTATTCCATTTAGAATGAGGCAGAAGTTCCTCCGTATCTTAGAGAAAATCACTAGATTTCTATTATTTATTTTACAGAGATCCTTGAAAAGCTGTGTTTACCATTTTGCAAAGTGAAAGATACCTATCTTTTAAAAATTACACTGCTGGACTTATACCTATTGATTGCTAAGAACCTGTGGAAATCACATCCTTAATTAGAAGTTAAACTATGTCCAGTTTCAGCATGTTGTTATAAGCAAAGCATGTTCAAAATATTGTCAAACAGACCAACAAGGATAGGACCAAAAATCAGAAAGACACAATAGGACATCCAAGACTAGAAGTTAAAAAGGTGGGGCAAAAATCTAAGCTGTTTTTTTTAGTGAAGAGTTTGTGTGACTGAAGTTAATTAAGTAATTCCAAATATGTACATCATCCCAAGAATAATAAAGAAGTATTGTACCTAACAAATTATTAGTTATTTCTCTGTATACTCATTATAATTATAAATACTTGTTATCCTGGTATTTGTCAAAAATACCTCATGATAGCATAATCTCAGTGTCTCCAAAGTGCTAAAGTTCAGACAGGTGTATTGTCAGAAATAAGGCCACCGGCAGTATAATGAGGATTGAGAAAATAAAAGTCATTCACCAGAGAAATAAAATTTGTAAGAAGTCAATGGGAGGACTGAAGAAACATGAAAATTACTCCCGGTTACCTACAATCAAGATATTTCTCTGGCAGGAAGTCTCAGCCTATATATGTTCATCAATTTGGTTAACTCTCAGTTTGAGAATACAAAGGCACGGGGTTTAAAAAACTATTATAAGAATTTATCTTTGTTGTGGGTACCAGGCTATGCAATTAGTTTATCTTCAGTATTTAAGCAGCCACGTGGATAGTACGATTCTTTCCTCCAGACACATGCACCTCCAGGTAATGAACTGAGAATGAGTTTCCTTCCATTCTCAGCCGTAACCATAAACTGATTCTTTATACCATTCCTAATAGAAAGTGTCTTTTGCTATAGGTAGCACTCCCATGAATACTTCCCCTGATGCACTTGAGAAGGGAAAAAAAAATATGCATAAAGACTAATGTCTTTTACTGTGTTAGTGTTTACATAACCCAATAAAGCCCATCTTATATATAACTTATGTATGTAAGTCAAGAAACAAGGTATGGAAAAATGAGAATGTACTAAAATTTATGGAAGTAAAGATCAGTTCAGTCGCTCAGTCATGTCCGACTCTTTGCGACCCCATGAATCGCAGCACGCCAGGCCTCCCTGTCCATCACCATCTCCTGGAGTTCACTCAGACTCACGTCCATTGAGTCAGTGATGCCATCCAGCCATCTCATCCTCTGTCATCCCCTTCTCCTCCTGCCCACAATCCCTCCCAGCATCAGAGTCTTTTTCCAGTGAGTCAACTCTTCGCATGAGGTGGCCAAAGTACTGGAGTTTCAGCTTTAGCATCTGTCCTTCCAAAGAAATCCCAGGGCTGATCTCCTTCAGAATGGACTGGTTGGATCTCCTTGCCGTCCAAGGGACTCTCAAGAGTCTTCTCCAACACCACAGTTCAAAAGCATCAATTCTTCGGCGCTCAGCCTTCTTCACAGTCCAATTCTCACATCCATACATGACCACAGGAAAACCCATAGCCTTGACTAGATGGCCCTTTGTTGACAAAGTAATGTCTCTGCTTTTGAATATGCTGTCTAGGTTGGTCATAACTTTATTTAAAAATTATAACAACATTTATATATATTTTTAATATTACCAGAAAAATCTTTTCACTCTCCATTTGATGCCCCTACATTTACTTCAAATAAAAGCCTGTGATCATTGAAATGAATAAATACAAACAGGTTACTGAAATAGAAAGCACTCCAAGGTTCATGTTTGTCAGCATCCTGGAAGTTTTGACCCAGCAAAACATACTTTCAGAAACCCTTTTAAAGCATCTTAGTTTTTTAAACTGAGTACTTTTATTTAGTAACAGCAGGAAAGAATAAATTTTTATATAATGTGATGTATTCAGTTAATCTGTATCTGAAACATCTTGTAAGGATTTAGAAGTGACTTCCATGGAGCTGAGATGTCCTTTACTAAAGGCTTCTTATATTAAGCCACATTTCTGTCTCTAGATGCAAAACACAAATGTATTTGTTTATTTAAGCTTTAAAATATTTGTTGGCAGGGTCAGCAAAAGTATGCTTCAGTTTGTTATTCTTCATGTACTTTAAAATATATTAAACTATAAAATGTCTAGTGCACTTTTAATAACAATGATATGAACATTTATTTCCATTTTCAAAGATCCACTAACAGTCAAGTCCAGGAAAAGTTACTCATAAAACAGGCATATAAGATATAGTTTGGCTAAAATTCCATTTTAGTTTTTTTTTTTTTTTTATGCTTGCTTTTAGATGCAATTTGGGTTAAAATATCTAGTACTAATCTTTGATCTGACCTAATAAATGTATAAAATATACTATGTCAGGTACTCTTAAGAAGGGTTGAATTAGATTCCTGAATGGTCACAGAGAGATTTCATTAAGATGTTTAAGCTCACTTTTAAGGAGACCTTTAAAAAATTATAAGCCTCAGTGACATTAGCTATATCTTTTGTATATTTTACAGCAAATAATGCATCATGCTGTTTGTTTTCTAGAGACATAGAAGTATGTTTCCATCATCAACTAGTGATTTTGTTTAATTCTCTTAAATTCAGCCATAATAGAGCAATGTTAAAATTGTGTCTGGGAATTAAACTTATCTCTCATCCTTTAACAATTCCCCAAACTGAGAAGTATGGAACAGACCATATAATATTTCAGTGAATGTTTGTCTGTTTATAACTTGTAAATGTGTGAGCCAGACTAAAAATATGTGTGCAGAATAGTAAAAAGTGTTTGTCATCTCAAATCTTGATCTGAAGTGGGTGCTGCTTCTCTATTTCTTGTTAGTTCATTTCCAGGATTTCTTTTGAGGATCCATCATAGAATTCTAAGTGTTGTGTCCACTGGGATTTACACCACTTGTTCAATCTATTTATACCAAGTTAATTAAGTGATAATCCCAAAGTATCAGAGGACATATGAAGTAATAAATGTCTGATTCTCTCACAGACATGCCGAGACCACATGGTGCGGAGTCACAATATGGAAGACTGTTTTATTGCCTCATATCATATTCTCTTGTATAGGGAATATTGCTGTTAAACAATCTGTTCTCTTATTTCCTGAGGTTTTATGCCTTTCATTGCAAAATATTCTTTTGACAACTGTGATGATTCTGAAGGAGAGTTAAGCCAAAGGCTTGCATACATGACATTTTGAAATTTAAGTAAGAGATTACTCCTATTTAGCAAACTCGTTCAAATCCATTGCTGGAATGAATCAAAATATAATTTAATTTTCTATTTGTTAAATGATTTCCATGAACAGACAAAGAAAAATCTGAGATTCCTTTATTTTCAACTCTATGTTGATCCTGTGTGTGCATACAAACATATATACATACACAGATAAACAAATTATCAATTTACTAATTTAACATACCTGATTGTCTTTTTAACTGTTTATTAATCTCATTCATTTTGTTGAATAAGCAAGAAGGAAGTAAAATTCATTGTTCTTGTATTAGCACTAAAAACATTTGTGAGAGATAAGAAATACCCGAATATGTCCTAGAAATTCCATGAGTGATATTCAGCTCTCTATATAAAACTATTTCCAACAATTACAAAAATAAATAAATAAATAATAGATTGTCCTAAAGCTCACTATTACATTGAAAGTCATGTAGTCTCCTGATAAAATAAAATTAAAAAAAATAGGATAACGTCAATCAAAAGTGACATACAGCAATCCTTTAAAGATGAAGGACTCCCTTCACACCAATTTAATATGTTAATGATAGGAAACAAAGAAACTTAAATGTTATTACAAGTTTATAAATGGGAGAAATTGGAAAATTTGGGAATGATTCAAGTCCTGGTTCTCCTGCGATTAATTAGTTTCAAAAATATGAAACATTTTACAAAATTTGCCATAAATTTTCCCCCTCTATTAAGTGTAGCAATGTTGAATTGGATTAGCTCTTAGATATTTTTATCCTAAAGTTAGATTATTTGAAGTTTGGAATTCTGAAGAAAAGCTTCAATATCTTAGTTATGATTATTTGAGTAATACATGCCATAAAAAGTAGAGATGGCTATTAAAACTGTGCCCTGTGCAAAACAATAAAAAATAAAAAACCCTAAAAATCACTTAGTCAGACTATGGGTACTGGATTATATGACTCCAGATGACTTATTGCTTGCCACTGCTTTGATCCATATAAACTGTCCAGAACCTCTGGCACTGCATCACATAATAAAAAATTTAGGAATTGTTTACAAGGATATGTTAGCATTGTGTCCTTTATTATTAGTCTTAAAGCATAGCTTCAGTAAAGCAAAGGCATTTATTTTAACTATACACACTACAATACTGCACTAAAATGCTAACAAACAAATACTTCTAAGCTGATTGTAAAATAATAATTAAATAGGTTCCCCTTTCATTATAATATCAAGAATACTCTGTATTACAGTTTGGAATGTAACATCAATAAATATATTTGTTGCATGAATTAGTTTGATGTACACGCAAGGCAAGCAGTTAATACAGAAATGTATTGATTATAGATAACATACTAACTTTGTTTCTCTTGCATCATTAGGAGTCTTCCCATCAGAATATAAGCTCCATCACAGCAGAGATTCTGTCTTTATTTTTTCTGTTCTCTTCTTGCTGTATTCCATGCATACCAAGTATATAATATTCAGTGATTTTCCTTCCCCCAATTAAGGGGGAAGGAAATTGTATTTTATTTTGCCAGGTATATAAGTTGTTGGTTTATATTGATAACTTTCAGTTCAGTTCAGTTCAGTAACTCAGTCATGTTCAACTCTTTGCAACCCCATGAATTGCAGCACGCCAGGCCCTCCTGTCCATCACCAACTCCTGGAGTTCACCCAAACTCATGTCCATCGAGTCGGTGATGCCATCCAGCCATCTCATCCTCTGTCATCCCCTTCTCCTCCTGCCCTCATCCCTCCCACTTTAGCCCGGTTAAATTTTATCTATGTTGAGCTAAGTCTGTGTTAAAGAGATTCTAGTTCTGCATTGTTCTTAGTATCAGGACATGGCATTTACCACATGATATGGTCCTTACTTTGAAGCCAGGGTATTTTCTGGAATCTTGACTGAAGGCTTAGTGGACTAAGTGGCGGGGGGGCGGGGGGGGGGTCTTTCCATTCTGATTAGCAGGAGACTCAAATGGCCATCTGAAGTGAGCCACTCAGCCCTCATCCAAGGACCCACGGTGATTCCCTCCATAGACATTTGGAGCCCCCCTTCTCCCAGTTCCCTCTTCTTACCCACAACTGTACATTTCACCTATTCTAGAAGCCAAATCTGATGTCTTCTGATGTCTTCCTCCTCAGCTTAGCAATGTCACTACTCGTTTACCCCTTACTCTGCAGCACACAAATGCCTCCAGGCTGAGAGTCGGGGCCCTTGGGGCACAGTCATCTGGCTACCTCCCTGTGTTTCCCTTCTCTCCACAATCACAGATCTCCTCTGCCTATTGTCCTGTACTTGAAATGTTTTGTCATATAGCTATTTACCCTGTTTTATGATAGTTTTTGTGAATAAATAAAATCTGGTATCATTTATTCTATTGTGATTGAAAGCAGGGGTCCCACCATAGTAACTTGTAATGAATATGAATTAGGTCATTCCTCTTACTTGATTAAATATCTCACTGAATACACATTGTATTCAGTTCTATATCAAGACCTATTAGGTTCTGGGTTCTGCCTGACTTCTAATACCTAATACCTAGCTCCTGACTCCTCAGTTCAGTTCATTTCAGTTCAGTCGCTTAGTCGTGTCCGACTCTTTGCGACCCCATGAATCGCAGCACACCAGGCCTCCCTGTCCATCACCATCTCCTGGAGTTCACTCAGACTCACGTCCATCGAGTCTGTGATGCCATCCAGCCATCTCATCCTCAGTCGTCCCCTTCTCCTCCTGCCCCCAATCCCTCCCAGCATCAGAGTCTTTTCCAATGAGTCAACTCTTCACATCAGGTGGCCAAAGTACTGGAGTTTCAGCTTTAGCATCATTCCTTCCAAAGAAATCCCAGGGTTGATCTTCTTCAGAATGGACTGGTTGGATCTCTTTGCAGTCCAAGGGACTCTCAAGAGTCTTCTCCAACACCACAGTTCAAAAGCATCAATTCTTCAGCGCTCAGCCTTCTTCACAGTCCAACTCTCACATCCATACATGACTACTGGAAAACCCATAGCCTTGACTAGACGGACCTTAGTCCTCAAAGTAATGTCTCTGCTTTTGAATATGCTATCTAGGTTGGTCATAACTTTTCTTCCAATGAGTGAGTGTCTTTTAATTTCATGGCTGCAGTCACCATCTGCAGTGATTTTGGAGCCCACAAAAATAAAGTCAGACACTGTTTCATCCTCATCTATTTCCCATGAAGTGATGGGACCAGATGCCATGATCTTCGTTTTCTGAATGTTGCGCTTTAAGCCAACTTTTTCACTCTCCTCTTTCACTTTCATCAAGAGGCTTTTAATATCTAATAAAAATCTTCTTGCTCACTATTCCAGACATGCTGATGTCTTGTTGTCACTATTTCAACATATTCACAAAGGATGTTCCATCTGCATGAGATAATTTTTTTCTATCTTTGTCTACTAACTCTTCAAGTTTCAGTTAAAATTCTGTTCCTTTTAAGGAATTTTTCTGACTACTTATATAACTATATTTCTTTCTTGCATTACATCGTATTTTTTTCCTTTTATACACTTTCTGCTATGTTGTCAGAATATTTATGTGAGGATTTATTAGTAGATAATATACACTCAGTGTTTTAAGTAAGCATTGTCTAGAGAAAGCAGATCAATAAGATATACAAATATGTGTGTATATGTGTTAATAAGAAGTTGGCTTGGTGTGATTATGGGGAATGAGAAGTCCTGAGATCTGCAGTCAGCAAGCTAGAAATCCAGGAGAATTAATGGTATAGTTCTAGCCAGAATGGCTTAAGTCCAAGAGAGCCTGTGGTAATAAGTGGCATTTAGATACTAAATCCAAATGCAGGACAAGAATGATGCACCAGCTCAAAGACAGTCAGGCAGAGAACACATTTTTCCCTACTCCACCTTGTTTATTCTGGTCAGGAATTCTTTGATAGATTGGATGAAACCCACCCACGTTAGTGAGAGCAATCTGCTTGACTCAGTCTACAGATTCACATGTTAATCTCATCTAGAAATATCCTCAAATACACCCCCAGAACACTATTTACCAAATATATTGTATCCTACGGCTCAGTCAAGTTGCACATAAAAATAATCACACTCAATAAATGTGAGAAATTGAGGTTAAAAGAATTCAGGGAATTAGTAGTATAGAAAGTAGTAAAGGGGATTTGAACAGATTAAGCTCTATATGAAATAGCATGGGCATATAAAAGGTTGCCCCGTGGATGAACAAAGCTAGTGGAGGTGACGGAATTCCAGTTGAGCTGTTTCAAATCCTGAAAGATGATGCTGTGAAAGTGCTGCACTCAATATGCCAGCAATTTGGAAAACTCAGCAGTGGCCACAGGACTGGAAAAGGTCAGTGTTCATTCCAATCCCAAAGAAAGGCAATGCCAAAGAAATGCTCAAACTACTGCAGAATTGCACTCATCTCACATGCTAGTAAAGTAATGCTCAAAAGTCTCCAAGCCAGGCTTCAGCAATATGTGAACTGTGAACTTCCTGATGTTCAAGCTGGTTTTAGAAAAGGCAGAGGAACCAGAGATCAAATTGCCAACATCTGCTGGATCATGGAAAAAGCAAGAGAGTTCCAGACAAAACATCTATTTCTGCTTTATTGACTATGCCAAAGCCTTTGACTGTGTGAATCACAATAAACTGTGGAAAATTCTGAAAATGATGGGAATACCAGACCACCTAACCTGCCTCTTGAGAAATCTGTATGCAGGTCAGGAGGCAACAGTTAGAACTGGACATGGAACAACAGACTGGATCCAAATAGGAAAAGGAGTACGTCAAGGCTGTATATTGTCACCCTGCTTATTTAACTTATATATAGAGTACATCATGAGAAATGCTGGACTGGAAGAAACACAAGCTGGAATCAAGATTGCCGGGAGAAATATCAATAACCTCAGATATGGAGATGACACCACCCTTATGGCAGAAAGTGAAGAGGAACTAAAATGCCTCTTGATGAAAGTGAAAGAGGAGAGTGAAAATGTTGGCTTAAATTTCAACATTCAGAAAATGAAGATCATGGCATCCGGTCCCATCACTTCATGGGAAATAGATGGGGGAAGCAGTGGAAACAGTGTCAGCCTTTATTCTTTTGGGCTCCAAAATCACTGCAGATGGTGATTGCAGCCATGAAATTAAAAGATTGGATGGCATCACTGACTCGATGGACGTGAGTCTGAGTGAACTCCGGGAGTTGGTGATGGACAGGGAGGCCTGGCATGCTGCGATTCATGGGGTCACAGAGTCAGGCACGACTGAGCGACTGAACTGATAAAAGGTTGATGTTCTAAGAAAATAAAGGAAGTCAAGGTGCTCAGAGCCATGTTAGTCAGATGCAGAGTGTTGGGTGATGAATTTTGAGAGGCTGCAAATAGGTCAATTATGTAGGATTTTGTAGGTTCATATTGTTCAAAGTGTGGTTCTCAAACCATTAACATAGGTATCACTTGGCATCTTTTTAAAATCCATGGCCTTTAGTCCCAACCTAAACCCACACAATCAAAATCCAAATTTTAATAAGATCTCAATATGAGGCATGTTCCAGATGTGTAATTTTGATAGGACACAGTGATCAATTATATATTGGTGATGATGATTCAAGGATAACATTCAGATTATGTACCTTGATCAGAAGTATTAAGAAAGGGTCATGTACGCAGGTGGAAAGCTTTATAGGAAGGGCAAAGTGCATATGTATGCATGTAGAATTCAGGATTACAGTTTTGCCTTATTATGTCTGAACTGGCTATGAAATATCCAAATAGTGATGTCCAGTGTTGACAGGGAATTAAGGTCTAGAACGCAAGAAAGATACCCGAGTTAGTTGCATTAAAGAGGACATAAAGCTAGAAAAATGCAAGTTAGAACATTAGACAGTTCAAGAAAATGTTAATGAGAATCTGAACAGTGATTTACAAGTAAGAATTTTTAAAAATAAATGTTTAAGAGATTAACCTAATGAAAACATAAAACTAACTCAACATAGGAAAAAGGACAGAGAGAGTGAACAAAGATGACAACAAAATTCCCATTCTGCATAGAATGCGTGTGTATATGGTCAGTCATATCCAACTCTTTGTGACCCCACAGACTGCAGCTTTGCAGGCTCCTCAGTCCATGGAATCTTCCAGACAAAAATGCTGGAACAGATTTCCATTTCCTACTCAAGGGGGTCTTCTCCAGTCAGGGATTGATTCCGAGTATCCTGCATCTTCTGTGTTGGCAGGAGGATTCTTTACCACTGCTGCTGCTGCTGCTAAGTCACTTCAGTCACGTCCAACTCTGTGCGACCCCATTAGACAGCAGCCCACTAGGCTCCACTGTCCCTGGGATTCTCCAGGCAAGAACACTGGAGTGGGTTGCCATTTCCTTCTCCAATGCATGAAAGGGAAAAGTGAAAGTGAAGTCGCTCAGTCATGTCCGACTCTTGGCGACCCCAGGGACTGCAGCCCACCAGGCTTCTCATGGGATTTTCCAGGCAAGAGTACTGGAGTGGGGAGCTGTTGCCTTCTCCGTGTTTGACACTGAGCCACCAGGAAAGTCTTCTATTTCTGTTAACACCTCCTTAAGGGCCTCTCAGGTGGCTCAGTGGTAAAGAATCTGCCTGCCAACGCAGGAAATGCCAGTTCAATCCTTGGATTGGGAAGATCCTCTGGAGAAGGAAATGGCAACCCACTCTAGTATTCTTGCCTGGGAAATTTCATGGACACTGGAGCCTGGCAGGTTAAAGTCCCCTGGGGTTACAAAAGAGTTGGACATTACTTAGCAAATAAACAACAACAATAGAGATAGAAAATGCAGGGAAATTTCTAAGTGCATTCATGATATATTTCAAAAATAATTGGAAGCAACAATAGGATATTAATTTGAAAACATGCATATATATGTGTGCATGGTTGTGTATATATATATATACACACACACAGATATATCTATCATATATATCTATATACAGATATGTCTATCATTTAGATATATATATAGGCTTCCCAGGTATATATATCTGTATACCATATATATGTATATGTATATAGGGGGCTTCCTTGTACTAGCAGGCAGGTTCTTTACCACTAGCACAAAGAACCTGCCTGCCAGTGCAGGAGATATAAGAGATGTGGGTTCAAACTCTGGGTCAGGAAGATCCCCTAGAGCAGGGCATGGCAGGGCACAATAACCCACTCCAGTATTCTTGCCTGGAGAATCCCGTGGACAGAGGAGTTTGGCAGGCTACAGTCTGTAGGGTTGCAGAGTCGAATGGAAGAGATTTAGCATAGCATGGTAGATCTCAGGACGCTAAGTCCACAGTAAAGTATTTGGAAGATACATAGATTGAGAAAATAGTTGAGACTTGGATCTAGAGTTCCATTCTACTTTTCACTGGCTCCTCAAATAATGATTTCATTAAAGTCAACACACCACCCCAAAGTGCTGGCTGGTTAGTGCTTAATGGCATTCTGCCCAGGGATCATACTGAGAAAACAAACCAAAAGTAAGATCTGACATCCCTGAAAAGGAATGAGCTAAGATATCAGTTTGAGTGGTTGTGGATTCCCTTTTTGTTTCGTTTTCCTAATAGAAAAATCTCTGCAGTTTTGAAGGAGAAAGGAGTCTCTGATGCAGTGAATTATACTTAAATTGTATGAGAAAGAGGAATAAACTTCAGTGTGACATGACCCTACATCTGCTGATGGTTTGATCACTAATATTTGAGTAGTTAGCATTAAGGAAAAGAAAGAATGATATTCAGACAGCCCCAGTACAGTCAGTAAAATTTTTGAAATATATTCTGTGGAGTTGGAAATTTGCTTCTGTTTGAGTCCTTAAATGATGGTCCCTATTAACACAAATCTAGATCCCAACTACCTCTGTTCCATCCAACTTTCTGGAATCCAGCAACTTAATTGCAGGTTAAAGCTTGAATCAGTCACATTTTATCCATCTGTATCCTAATTCTGAGTTACATATATCCATCCTCATTAGTAGGTGCTCATAGAATAGGTGATTGGCTTCAGCTCTGTAGGCAGCCAGGGTTAGGAGCCATGGGAGGGGACACCTAATATGAATAATGCCACTTAATGCAACTGGAGACCCTGATTAAACTGTAGAACACCTAATTGTTTTTGTCTATCAACACTATGAAATGTATTAGTAAAATGAGATCCAATATCAGGCCATGCCTTAAACATATATTAGCTCACTTGAGTGCTGCAATTTCTCAATTATATTGAAAGTGAAAGTTGCTCAGTCATGTCTGGCTGTTTGCAACCCCGTGGACTCTACAGAATTCTCTAGGCCAGAATACTGGAGTGGGTAGCCCGTCCCTTCTCTAGGGGATCTTCCCAACCCAGGAATCGAACCTGGGTCTCCTGCATTGCAGACGGATTCTTTACAAACTGAGTTATCAGGGAAGCCCAAAAAGTGAAAGTGAGGTCTCTCAGCAGTGTCAGACTCTTTGCAACCTTATGGACTGTAGTTCACCAGGCTTCTCCATCCGTGGGATTTTCCAGGCAAGAATATTGGAGTGGGTTACCATTTTCTTTTCCAGGTGATCTTCCTACCCCAGGGATCGAATTTGGATCTCCCACATTTTGGGCAGACTCTTTACTGTGTGAGTCCCCAGGCCACCAGGGGATGATAACTATAATTTTACAATTGAGATATATTGAGATTATTAATAATAATGTCATTAACTGAAATGACAGAGTTTCAATTTGAACTCTACCAGCTAGAAACAATCTCCACTTGTATAGTTGTTTCAATGCCTCTAGTCTTATCTGCGGAGAAGGCAATGGCACCCCACTCCAGTACTCTTGCCTGGAGAATCCCACGGATGGAGGAGCCTGGTAGGCTGCAGTCCATGGAGTCGCTAAGAGTCGGACACGACTGAGCGACTTCCCTTTCACTTTTCACTTTCACACATTGGAGAAGGAAATGGCAACCCACTCCAGTGTTCTTGCCTGGAGAATCCCAGGGACGGGGGAGCCTGGTCGGCTGCCGTCTATGGGGTCGCACAGAGTCGGACACGACTGAAGTGACTTAGCAGTCTTTTTTGGAGGAAAAGTTCCAACCTATTTATATATTTTTTCAAACAAAATATGAGTTAGTACATAGTAAATAATAGAATGAATATATTAAATATTAGGCATGATATAAGGAGTATTAGAACAGTGAATTCAATTATTGCTGCTGCTGCTGCTAAGTCGCTTCAGTTGTATCCGACTCTGTGCAATCCCATAGATGGCAGCCCACCAGGCTCCCCTGTCCCTGGGATCCTCCAGGCAAGAACACTGGAGTGGGTTGCCATTTCCTTCTCCAATGCATAAAAGTGAAAAGTGAAAATGAAGTTGCTCAGTTGTGTCCGACTCTTTGCGACCCCATGGACTGCAGCCTACCAGGCTCCTCCATCCATGGGATTTTCCAGGCAAGAGTACTGGAGTGGGGTGCCATTGCCTTCTCCTCAATTACTGCTAATTCACCAGAAATTGAGACATGAATCAGTACCATGAAAAATTATCATTGGTGATAGGCATAAAGGAGAGGAATTCAAACAAAGCTACAGTTAATCTTTAATTTATGAAAAACAAACAATGAATATATTTGTTTTAAATGGTCACAGACTTAAATTTTAAGAAATGAGGTCATCTGAAAAGAGAAGAAATCATTCCAAGAGAAATTGAAAAGTTTTTGAAGTACTAGTGCTGAAGTGAATTGTTTGGAAACATTCCAGTCCTTCATCATGTACCAGCCACCTTCAATTGTGAAGGGATTCTGATAAAGAAAATATTAGTGCTTCCTCTTCTTACAGTCTCTAAACAGGGGTTTTGTTACAGAGAGTATTATATGTACAATTCTTAGTTTCAGGAATATGTTTCCAAACATATAAGAGGGAACAAAAGCTTAGAAATGAACCAGAATGACATCTAGTGAAAGCAGACAATTTAATCCAATATTTACTCCTCTAAAAGCTTTGTTAAACCCAACATGCTAATGTTGTTTATGACTTTTATACTTGAGTATTCAGTTTTTTTTTTTTCCAACAAAAAGCATCTTACACAGTAAATCATTTTCACAGCCCAAATCCACCTCTAAAAATACATCATAAGTTTTCATATGTTCATTTTAAGGAAGAAAATGTTGTAGGCTGCATTAAGTAGGATGTGAATGAGCAAGCAAAATAAACCAGTAAAATTTAATTAAGCAATTTAGCACACCATTAAAGCGGCAACACATAAAAGTGGGATGTAAACGACAGTGGGGTGGTGCACTGCAATTCCAACCTATCAGGAACCTAAGAAAGGGCGCTGAGTGCAGCAAACAGACTTGCTTTTTCTACACACAGTAAATTTAAACGAAAGTAGTGATCAAAGCAGCCTTTACACAGGGAGATTGTGTCTCCTGGTCTCCTGTATTTTTTTTATTTTATCACATGTATTTTATAAGTGAACTTTAAATATTTGTGTAATAAAACCCTGATAGCTCAGTTAGTAAAGAATTGGCCTACTATGCAGGAGACTTGGGTTCTATTCCTGGGTCAGGAAGATTCCCTGGAGAAAGAAGTGCCTACCCATAGAATTCTTGCCTGGAGAATTCCATGGACAGAGTAGTCTGGTGGGCTACAGTCCATGGGGTTGCAAAGAGTTGGACACGACTGAATGACCAACACTTCCACTTTCTTTTAAGACAAAGAATAAGATAGTAAGTAAATGAAGATTTCAGTATCTCAAAATGTAGCAATTAACATCAAAATTAATTTTATTTCTTCACATAGGAAGAAGACCATAAACAATTCTTCCCCTAGTTATCTTACAGGTCTTCACGTAATCATAAGCACATTATAAATATTATTCAGCTTATTATGTAGATCAAGTAACTCATCCCTCTTTAGTAAACATAGCATACTTTATTCTAACTTTGTTTTATTTTAAACATTATTTCTTTTAAAACAATATCACAAATACAGAAAAGTGGCCAGAATAGTACAAAGAACTCACAGATTCCCAAATTTTCATTCACTCAGACCCTCCAGTTGTTAACATTTTCCATGTTTGCTTCATCACCTTCTCTCCCTTACTTGAAAGCATGATGTAAACACAATCCCCTGTCATCTCTAAATATTTTTGTTAGCTTTTTGGTAAAGCAAGGAAGTATTATCACCCTGTCCTTTTTGTTCTTTGGTTCTGATTTATCAATAACTGATTATCTAAAACTTTGATAATTGTCTTTTAAAATTATTTTTTTTCCCAAATTTTCATTCACTCAGACCCTCCAGTTGTTAACATTTTCCATGTTTGCTTCATCACCTTCTCTCCCTTACTTGAAAGCATGATGTAAACACAATCCCCTGTCATCTCTAAATATTTTTGTTAGCTTTTTGGTAAAGCAAGGAAGTATTATCACCCTGTCCTTTTTGTTCTTTGGTTCTGATTTATCAATAACTGATTATCTAAAACTTTGATAATTGTCTTTTAAAATTATTTTTAAAATTTTTTAACTGGCAGAAAATTGCTTTACCATTTTGTGTTGGTTTCTTTTATACATCAAGGCAATTCAGTCATTCTATATATCCCTTTCTTCCTCAGCCTCCCTCTCAGCCTTCTAGGCCATCACAGAGCACCAGGCTGGGCTACCTGCGTTATTTAGCAACTTTCTACTATCTATTTTACACATGATCATGTATATATGAATAATGCTACATTCTCAGTCATCCCACCCTTATCTTCCTTGAAATGTTGGAATGTTGAAAAAGCTCAATAGCTCAGTTTCTTATGAGCTGACCCACAAATCAAAATAATTGAAGTGTCTTCTTCTCTTATTCTACCCAACAACAAGGAACCATTTCTTGATTGGATTGTGATATGTGATGAAAAGTGGGTTTTATGCAACAACCAGTAATTGGACTGAGAGGAAGTTCCAGAGCACTTTCCAAAACCAAACTTGCACCAGAAAAGGTAATGGTCAAGTTTGGTGATCTGCTGCTGGTCTGATCCACTACAGCTTTCTGAATCTCAGTAAGAGCATTACATCCGAGAAGTGTGCTCAACAAATTGATGAGATACATAGAAAAGTGTAGCACCTGCAGCTGGTATTGGTTAACACAAAGGGCCCAAATCTTCTCCATGACTACATCCAACCAAACACCGCACAACCGATGCTTCAGAAGTTGAATGAATTGGCTACAAAGTTTTGGCTCATCTGCCATATATATTCACCTGACCTCTTGCCAACTGACTATCACTTCTTCCAGCATCTTAACAGTTTTTGCAGAGCAAATGCTTCCACAACCAGCAGGAGGCAAAAAATGATTTCCAAGTATTTTCTTTTGTCCCACGCTTTTGTCAAGAATCCCAAAGCATGGATTTTTATGCTACAGGAATAAACAAGCTTATTTCTTATTGGCAAATATGTTGATTGTAGTGGTTCCTATTTTGGTCAATAAAAATGTATTTGAGCCTAGCTATGGTTTTTCCAGTAGTCATGTATGGATGTGAGAGTTGGACTGTGAAGAAAGCTGAGCACCAAGGAATTGATGCTTTTGAACTGTGGTGTTGGAGAAGACTCTTGAGAGTCCCTTGGACTGCAAGGAAATCCAACCTGTCCATTCTAAAGGAGATCAGCCCTGGGTGTTCTTTGGAAGGAGTGATGCTAAAGCTGAAACTCCAGTACTTTGGCTACCTCATGTGAAGAGTTGACTCATTGGAAAAGGCTCTGATGCTGGGAGGGATTGGGAGCAGGAGGAGAAGGGGACAACCAAGGATGAGATGGCTGGATGGCATCACCGACTCGATGGACATGAGTTTGGGTGAACTCCGGGAGTTGGTGATGGACAGGAAGGCCTGGCGTGCTGAAATTCATGGGGTCGCAAAGAGTCAGACACGACTGAGCAACTGAACTAAACTGATGATGATTTAAAAGAGCTTCCCAGGTGGCGCTAGCAGTAAAGAATCTGCCTGCCATTGCAGGAGATGTAAAAAAACATGGATTCGATCCCTAGGTCAGGAAGATCACTGTAAGCAGGCATGCCTCCTTTCCAGTATTGGTGCCGCAAGAATCCCATGGATAGAGGAAACTGAAGGGCTACATTTCATAGGGTTGCAAAGAATCGAACATGAGTGAAGTGACTGAGCACACACACACTAACTTAAAATTAACCATCTGGAACCACAGTTACATTTGTACCAACCTAATATATACAATGTACATATGTTAACTTATTAAATATTCTTAATAACCCTGTAAAGAAAATATTGGTTTTGTTTGGGGAGAATTCATATTTTTACATTTACACTTATGTTTATAGAAACATTACAAAGATGGTACATAGAGTCCCAATACACCTCTCATCCAGTTTAACATCTTATATTACTAAGGTTCATTTGTTGAAACTAAGAAACTGCCATAGGTATGTTACTATTAACTGAAATCTAGCATACATTAAGGGCTTCCCTTTTGGCTCAGCTGGTAAAGAATTTGCCCGCAAAACAGGAGACCTGAGTTTGATCCCTGGGTCGGGAAGATTCCCCTGGAGAAGGGAAATGCTACCCACTCCAGTATTCTGGCCTGGAGAATTCCATGGACTGTATGGTCCATGAGGTCGCAAAGAGTCAGACACGACTGAGCGACCTTCACTTTCACTTTCAGCATACATTAAAGTTCACTGTCTGTGATGTATTGCTTATATTGTATGGTTTGTGATATATATGATCTATAGATTTTGACACATGAATAGTCATGTATGTGATATTCTAGTACTATGCAGAAGAGTTCCTTCACCTTAAAAATTATCCTGCACATTCTCTTGTAGCCAACTGATCTTCACTCCTCCAATTCCTGGCAACTGCTAATATGTTTTCTATCTTTATAATTTTTGCCTTTTCCACAATATTGTATGAATGGAATTTTGTATCATGTATATTTGAAGGTATGTCTTCTTTCAGTTACTGAAATGTATCTAATATTTGTCCTTGTCATTGCATGCATCAATAGCTCATTCTTTTTACCTCAGATGCTATTACATTATATGGCTCTTCCATAATTTATCAATTCTCCAATCAAAGAGCATATTGATTTTGTCAAATTTTTGGTTATTATGGATAAAGCTGCTCTCAATATTCTCATATAGATTTTCTGTGAATATAAACTTTCAGATTTCTTGGATAAAGACCTAGTAGAGTGATCCCTATGATACATGGTATGTCTTTACCTTACACAAATCCACTCAGCTCTCTTCTAAAGTGGTTCTACCCCATAATCCCATCATTAATGAGTGGATAAAGAAGATATGGTTATATATACAATGGAATATTACTCAGCCATAGGAAGGAAAAAATTTGAATCAACTCTAGTCAAGTGGATGAACCTAGAGCCTGGTATGAAGTAAGAAGTAAGTCAAAGAGAAAAATAAGTATCATATATTAATGCCTATATATGGAATCTAGGAAAATAGTACTGATGGTACTTATTTGCAGGAAAGGAATGTAGACACAGACTTAGAAAATCAACTTGTGGACACAGCAGGGGAAGATGGTGGGACAAATTGAGAAAGTATTAACATTGTGTAATATAACTAGCTACTGGGAAGCAGCTGTACAATACATGGAGCTCAGCCTGGCCCTCTGTGAAGACCTAGGGGGGTAGGATGGGAGGGCGAGGGAGGCTCAAGAGGGAAGAGGTATGTATACAATTATGACTGGTTTGCTTTATTGTATGGCAGAAACCAATACAGCATTGTAAAGCAGTTATCCTCCAATTAAAAAAAAATGAAATTCTGTTGTTCCTCATCCTCACCAGCATTTGCTGTTGTCAGCTTTTCCCTTCCTCCCATTTTGGACTTTCAAATAGATAAATAGGATCTCATGTCATTGTGTTTTTATTTTACATTTCTCAATGACAAATGATTTTGAACATTTTTCATGTTTTAAATTACCATTATGTATATCCTCTTTACTATTTGTATGAATATCCTATCAGGTAACTATTCATTTTATCATTATTAACCCCATTTTATAGATGATAAAATTGAGAATCAGAGAAATTAATTACTTGCTCTAAGGTCATGTAACTGATAGTAACAGATTTTCACTACTCTAATTTTTAAGTAAAATATCTACACAAGACAAACCCGTTAAAGAAATAGCATCAAACTCTACAGTAGATATTACTGTATTATATTTGCTTCCTATAATGACCTCCAGTTCTTAAGAAACATCATGCAAAACTGTTAATTTTAAAAAAATCACTCCAGAAAACTGGAAATGAATAAGATGTAAAAAAAAATTGTAAGATTGAATAGTGAACAACTCAGCAACAAGCTCTCAATGATGGAGTTAGTGGTAAAGAATCTGGCTGCAATGTAGCAGACACAAGTTTGATCCTTGGCTTGGGAAGATCCCTGGGAGAAGGGAATGATGCTCCAGTATTCTTGCCTGGAGAATTCTATAAACAAAGGAGCCTGGCAGACTACCGTCCATGGGATTGCAAAACGTAAGACATAACTGAAAGATTAACACACACTTCTGTTAGTAACATCATCAGAATTGAATTAACACAGGAAGCTACTGCACTCATTATTTTCAATGAAGTTCTCTACCCTCAGTAACTTTTGAAAAAAAAATTATTAAAATGATGATCTATAGCATGCTAAATGGTGTGCTTAAGTAGCACTCTATTTATTCCTGAGCATTCCCTGTCTTGTTATTTGCAATGTCAATGCTTTGCTTTCTATTCTGTTTCTTTTGTCTGGTCACTTACTGGAGATACAGCTGAAGTGCAATGTCACATTATGTCAGTAGTTGCTCCAGAATGAGATGTGATGATACCATCTCTTTAAAGTTGATTTGTGTGAAATGAGGGTCATCCACACAATCACAGAGTCACACAAGCTATTTTCAACTTTACATAACTTAAGCATTCAGATTCAATTGATTGTCTTCCATTTATTTATTCTTTTCATGTATTAAAGTTTTGATCATCTATGCCTTTTAGGTTGATTAGCGTTAAAAAATCCAGTCCTCATTGAGCTTTTTGCTATCTCTTGCACTGTAATTTTAATTACACAATTCCCTAGCATGCTATACAAACTAGAATCACTATATTTCCGAAGCTAGAATTTTGCAAAATTCTATTGCTCTGCTTTGCAATACTGTTTTGTAAGAAAAAAATATGAATACTTTGTGTAATCGTGCTTTTTTTAAAAAAGCTTTAAACTTGAAATTTACTAAATCAAGATATAGTGAATTAAGTATTTTAATTCATATTTATAATGCATTCAAAATTTATTGAGGAAAAACTTATTAATTCTTTAAGTTACAAACTGATTTTTCTTATATATATTTTTGAGCTGTTTACTAA
>SJYT01015685.1:0-15583 GCA_006410635.1 Cephalophus harveyi | reverse complement strand
CAGAGGGATGGTATGGGGAGGGAGGTGGGGGGGGTTCCAGGAAGGGGAACACGTGTATACCTGTGGTGGATACATGTTGATGTATGGCAAAACCAATACAATATTGTAAAGTAATTAGCCTCCAATTAAAATAAATAAATTTAAATTAAAAAAAAGAAATATAGAGAAGGTACTTATTAATACAGACTTCCTAGAAGTATTATAAGCACCTAGAAACATTCTTCAGGTTGCAGATATTTGTCAGTTTACTTGAAGTAGTTTTTTTTTAATCTTGTAATTTTTTAAATTTTAATATGCCTGAAAAGCAGAAGCTACATTATTGTTTGTGACATCTATAGGTAGAAGCAGAACCAAATATGCAATTTTTAACTATCTTAACAATTTTAATCAATGTTAACAGACTCGTTTTCTTAAAGTTAACTATGTACTGTTATCAATAGACAGTCTTTTCAGAATCCTGACAGCTGGAGGAACAAATTTTTGAACAAAAACTCTGGTCTTAATGAGCTTAAGTATAAGAGAAATATTTTAAGGCAAATTTTAAGATTAACAATTAGATTGTTAGTGTAAGTTCTTCTGGAATGTTGATGAAGGACCCACAATAAGACATTAGTGGCACAAGAACATTTTGACTTCTTTCCAACTCTTGTACAAAACCCTATTGGTGAAATTTGAACAGAACAGAATAAGACATGAGGAAAGTATCACATGGATAAGCCACTTTTATAATACCAACTCTGGTAACATTTTTACTATTGGTTGAGTTGGTTGAGTTTTTGTCATTTAGCCAAACAAACTGGGAATATTAGCAGATATATGTGTGTGTGAGTGCATTTGTGTTGTGTGTTCATACAACCTAATTATGACATTGAATCAGAAATTAAGAATATCAATACATTAAAAGATACAATTAAAACTTTCAATATTCTTATAAATTGATTATCTACTCAGATTATCCCTAAGAGGCAAAGTCTTCCACTCCCATGAATTATTTTTCATTTCTTATAAAGAAACAGATTATGTAAAACTGTGATTGCCAGCATACAAATAAAATTGATATGATGAATTTATTTGGTTAGAACCCCCAAATTTCCAGGTAGAAACAATCTGTTGAAAATATTACTAATAAATAATGGAGTTTTGCTATATAGTAGCTTCGCTGTTCAAACACATTCAGTTCAATTCAGTTCAGTCACTTAGTCATGTCTGACTCTTTGCGACCCCATGAACTGCAGCACGCCAGGCCTCCCTGTCCATCACCAACTCCCGGGGTTCACCCAAACTCACGTCCATCGAGTCGGTGGTGCCATCCAGCCATCTCATCCTCTGTCGTCCTCTTTTCCTCCTGCCCCCAATTTCTCCCAACATCAGTCTTTTCCGATGAGTCAACTCTTCGCATGAGGTGGCCAAAGTACTGGAGTTTCAGCTTTAGCATCATTCCTTCCAAAGAACACCCAGGGCTGATCTCCTTTAGAATGGACTGGTTGGAACTCTTTGCAGTTCATGGGACTCTCAAGAGTCTTCTCCAACACCACAGTTCAAATGCATCAACTCTTCAGCACTCAGCTTTCTTCACAGTCCAACTCTCACATCCATACATGACCACAGGAAAAAAAAATAGCCTTGAGTAGATGGACCTTTGTTGGCAAAGTAATGTCTCTGCTTTTGAATATGCTATCTAGATTGGTCATAACTTTTCTTCCAAGGAGTAAGTGTCTTTTAATTTCATGGCTGCAGTCACTATCTGCAGTGATTTTGGAGCCCCCAAAAATAAAGTCTGACACTGTTTCCACTGTTTCCCCATCTATTTCCTATGAAGTGATGGGACCGGATGCCATGATCTTCACTTTCTGAATGTTGAGCTTTAAGCCAACTTTTTCACTCTCCTCTTCACTTTCATCAAGAGGATTTTTAGTTCCTCTTCACTTTCTGCCATAAGGGTGGTGTCATCTGCATATCTGAGGTTATTGATATTTCTCCCGGCAATCTTGATTCCAGCTCACATTAGCTTCTTTTAAAAATAAATATTCTCAATAAGACAAAACTATTGACTTATATTTGGTTAAAGATATCATAGGAAGTCAACTCTGCTATTATTTCTTGCTTAAGATCTGGAGCTCTTGCTAGAATACATTAGTTTGAAACTAAAGGTACAATACATATTTTTTAACATTATTGAAACACATATTTTATATTGAATACTGAGTTTATGCTATGCCTTTTAGAGAAAGACTTCAGTGATAATCAAATCCTAATATGTCATTTTACAAATGGAGGAATTTACTAATAGAAAACATAAATGACCAACTTCAGTGACACAGATATTAAAAGATTAAATTCTAGAATTCTAGGTTAAACTCACTTACAAAAAAAAGATTCCTGTCTCCATAATTAAGTAAATTTATATCAGAAAGTTCTTTAGTGAAATGAAAGATGACATTTTGGAATTAATGCATTTTCTTCTGTTTAGTTAATATGTTGTCAATTAATATTTTCCAAGTAATAATTGAAGCAAATAAAAGCTAAATAAATCACTATAAAATTGGCTGATTTGACTCAACAATGGGGATAATGCTATAAGCCTTCAGATGCCTGACTATCTTTTAAAGGTATTATGTTACATGACAAAAGAAGGAATCAGTGAATTAAATTGGATCAGCCTCCTCCTAATGAAGAGGTTTTAAATTCAGTACCATCAAATCTGCCAGGACTAAAAGGAAACAGAGGCAAATGAGGAAGATATTGAAGTTAGATGTATAGCAAAAAAAAATGGGTAGTTTGAGAATTTTTGAACTAGGCCTCTAGAAACCAAATTTAGCTTAATTTACAATTCTTTACTTCTTTGGTATTCAGCAGTGACAAAAGCCATCTGACAATCAGCTGGCTCCCTCCTGCTGTTTAAAGTGTCCAAGGGAAAGAAACATGACATTGTATCTTATTGTTTCATTTCAGTGAGCTTACTTTAGGGTGCTAAATATAGGAGATACCATGACAAGAATTACCAATAGTTTTTAAATATTATTTTTCTATTTATAGCCTTCTTTTTTTCTCACAAAATTTCTTTCTGTTAATCTTTTAAGCAGACTGCTAATTGTTTCAGTTCAGTCACTCAGTCGCGTCCGACTCTTTGCGATCCCATGAATCACAGCACGCCAGGCCTCCCTGTTCACCACCATCTCCCGGAGTTCACTCAGACTCACGTCCATCAAGTCCGTGATGCCATCCAGCCATCTCATCCTCGGTCGTCCCCTTCTCCTCCTGCCCCCAATCCCTCCCAGCATCAGAGTCTTTTCCAATGAGTCAACTCTTTGCATGAGGTGGCCAAAGTACTGGAGTTTCAGCTTTAGCATCATTCCTTCCAGAGAAATCCCAGGGTTGATCTCCTTCAGAATGGACTGGTTGGATCTCCTTGCAGTCCAAGGGACTCTCAAGAGTCTTCTTGTACTCCTTTTCCTAATTGGAACCAGTCTGTTGTGCTAATTGTTTAAAGGAATAAAAATTTTGCTAAGAAAAACATTTAAAATATGAAATTTCCTATCATATAAAGAAATATTATAAGAGGAATAAAGTATAAGAACCATTGATAGTGTTTTAAAAATATACTTATAAAAATTATGTATAGCCAATATTAGTCTACAGCAAGGTTTCAATGTTCCTTTGGATGCAATTCTCTCATAATGAATAGTAATTTTCCATTTATTACCATTAAATACATGAAAAAAAAAAAGCATTGCTTTGAATTGTTGGCAAAGAGAAAGTCTAGAAGCACATAGACAAAAAGTCATTTGATTTAAAACTAGAAATCACTCAAATTAGATGTTCTTTATATATATAGACTTGGCTATGAATAGTGCCGTGGGCCAGTAACTTAACCAGTGAGAACAAGACCAAAAACTAGAAGACAAAAACTTGAAATCTACAGACTATGCTTTTAGTTCATAGTGTAATGAAAAAATATAATGGTTAATAAAATGTGAAGGTGTGAGTATGAGAGTTTGTTTAAGTAGCCATCTTTAGAACACACACAAAAAAAATTAGCAGTCTCAAAGTAAATCCATGCTTTAGCAAATATGAATCAATAGGTCATCTTGTTAGATGTACAACATGTAAATTACTATTCCAAATACTTTCATTGCAAAAAGAGAAGGCAGTTACTTCCTAGTTGTTTGATTCATGAATTCCTCTGAAGAGTAATGGTTGAAGCTGTAAAGTAATATTTTAAAGTTGGTATATTAGAAACCTCTGAATTACCAGAAAATAGACTTAAACTGTAACTGTATATTTTAGAAACTGATAAAATAAATTAGTCATGAAATAGTGAGATAAATAATTGCTAATCCATTATGTTCTAATATAAAGAGCCCAACTTAAATAATTTCTTTTCTACTGCAATTACACTAAAATCATTCTATTAACACTAGATAGTATATTCAGTAGATCTGCAATCCTTTCCGTATGTTAAAGGACCTTATCAGAGTACTGTGGAATTTACAGTAACTCTTTTATAGTAAAATAGTTACAGCTTCTTTTCTAGTAATCTGATTTTCAGAAGATATTATTCATAGGATTTTACTAAGATTCCTTATGTGGTTTATTTTATATATATACAATATGATACAGTACAGTGATTTTCCATGTGTGTTTGGCAGAAGGTTAAATTTTGCAAAATATTACTATGTTACCACAAAACATAGTTTGCAGTCAGGTAGGTTAGTAAAATGTAGGATTAATCACTTCAAATGATTTCTTGCACTATGGAACCTCCAAGAGCACTTAAAATAACCAACTTTATTTTAAAATATTCAAAATTAGGGTTTGTTTTTAAAAAAGTTTTCTGAGCTTCTTGGACCAATGTACAATTTTTAGGTGACATAGGATCAGTATTCAAGAGAAGTCTACTTAAGAAACATATTTCTTTAAAAAAATTGGGGGCCAACAGTGCATAATACTGTTTTTAGATGTCAGTATCTGGCATTATACATTTGTGGCCCAATTTACTCATTTAACTGTTTCTTTTTGTATACTGCAAACCACTTTCATATATTATGTGTATGTGTGTGTGTGTGTTAGTGACTCAGTCGTGTCCAACTCTTTCTGACTCCATGGACTGTAGCCCACCAGGCTCCTCTGTTCATGAAATTCTCCAGGCAAAATAATTGGAGTGGATTGCCATTTCCTTCTCCAGGTCATATATTATATTTTGGGATAAATGGAAAAGATCATGTATAAATAAGATTTAGAATGTACCAAAGCAAATATACACTGCCTTTTAAAATAATAAACATTATTTGTCCTGTAGCTTTTTTGGCACCTCAACATTCTAGACGTTAGCTGCATGTCAGAATCTGGAAACTTAAACAATCAATGTCCAGAACCATTCCTAAATCAACTGAATGAAGATCTTTGGGTTGAGGCCAGACACTGATGTTTTTAAAAGCCCTCAACATGATTCTAATATACATTGAATGTTGAGATATATTGCTTTAGATCTCACTGAATGGAAAGAAATCAGCCCTCTGAGTTTAATCAGAATTGTCCTAAAATAATATGCTGTATGAAATAGTGAAGCGAGTCCCTGCTCCTATAACACTTGTTATTTGACTCATCTTCACATCCCATGCTGTTGCTGCTGCTAGTCACTTCAGTCGTGTCCGACTCTGTGTGACCCCATGGACGACAGTCCACCAGGCTCCCCCATCCCTGGAATTCTCCAGGCAACAACACTGAAGTGGGTTGCCATTTCCTTCTCCAATGCATGAAAGTGAAAAGTGAAAGTGAAGTCGCTCAGTCGTGCCGACCCTCAGTGACCCCATGGACTGCAGTCTACCAGGCTCCTCCATCCATGGGATTTTCCAGGCAGGAGTACTGGAGTGGGGTGCCATTGCCTTCTCCCTCACATCCCATAGTAGTTACTAAAATTCACCTGGCAAAGATTCATCATGATCTGCAACAGAACTATGAATAGCAAAAGCATAGGTGACAGGCAGCAGCTGAAGGTTGATGGCATTGGTTCAGGTTGGTTTTAGGGATGGATGGAGGAGGCAGAAACTTAGATGAGTGTTTCTCAGTCATGAAGTGGGGTATAGAAGAACATTTTGCAGTTATCCAAGGAGTGCTTCAAGATATTCATTCCTGGCCAATTCTATCTCCTCCTCACCTACACACATCCTGATACAGTTGCCTTAGAAATTTTGTTTTACTCTCATATCTGCATTGAGAAGCACTAGCCTGGATATTTATTTCAATTTCAGAATCTGTGGTGAGTATCATACATATTGATTAAAATGTAGTTAATTGTAAAAATGCAAATGCTATAAAAAAATACTGCCTTGTTTTTGTTTGCTTGTTTGTTTGTTACCTTGGTATAAAAAATTAGGACAAGAAAGAAAGATTTGAGAAATTTTGAAAGCCAGACAAGAAATGAAAATAAATGCTAAGTGGATATGAGACATGAAAGGAAAACTAGGATATATTTGAGAAGCTTGGTATCTTAGAGGCAATTTTTTCCTATTTTGATAGCTTACCATCTACCTGAGTATTATAAAATGTTAATGGGAGGCAGATGTATACAAAATGCCATACAGAAAAAAAAAAAAGGTATGCAAAAAAGTTAAGGGCCTGAAAAGATGTAACCTCTAATAATTTCATAAATTCTTTGTCAGTATTAAGACTCATGGTCTGATCATATATAAGATCATATGTTCTTGTTTAGAAGGATATAATCAATGGAACTATTATGAAAATGGGAGCTTCCCTGATGGCTCAGTGGTAAAGAATCTGCCTTTCAATGCAGGAGACACAGCAGATGCAGATTAGATACCTGGGTCAGAAAGATCCCCAGGAGGAGGGAATGGCAACCCACTCTAGTATTCTTGCCTGGAAAATTCCATGGACGGAGGAGCCAGACTGGCTGCAGTCCATGGGGTCACAGAGTCAGACACAACTAAATAACTGGGCACACATGCATATAGCTAAATTTCTTTGGGAACAGTAATAAAGAGATCATTTTAACAGCATGACCTTCCCTCCTTTTCAAAGTTAAACAGACAGACGCTATTAATCAAATTTACAGTTTTCCAAGCTCTTAGTAGTCTAGTTCAGTGTAAGTTAAATGAATTTGTTCTCTTAACTGCTTTTTCTTCAAATGATTTTATTGTTCAAAATACTTAGTGTAGAAACTATATATCTTTAGTCTAGAATATATGTGATCTCCCTAGTGGCTCAGATGGTAAAGAATCTGGCTGCAATGCAAGAGACCTGGGTTTGATCCCCGGGTTGGTTATATCCCCAGGAGAAGAAAATGTCAACCCTCTCCAATATTCTTGCCTGGAGAATATCATGGATAGGGGAGCCTGGCAGGCTACAGTCCATGGGGTTACAAAGAGTGGGACATGACTGAGTGGCTTACACTTTCAATTTCACAACATATGGTAATTAGGTTAAAACTAATATTGAGACAAGTATTCCAGAAGTAAAGCATCTCAAAGGGTGCTCTGTTTAATAAAACTAAAGTGCAGTGATGTTTGGATGGGTATACTGAAGTCTGTCAGATGACGTTTTCTCCACAAGGAACAAGAAAATCTCAAAATCATAAAATTCTTGAAATATTGGTCATCCAAAGTTAATTTGGCTGTGCTCAATATTTTAGAACCCAATCTTTGAAAAAATTACCTTTCCTTCTGAAGAGACTGGAAAATGAGGCTATCATTCTTTGCACTAAAAGTAGTATACTAAATAACTATTTCTAGTTTACCTCTAACATTGAAGAGGAATATCTAGAATTCATTGACTGTTCAAATGAAAAGTGAATGAAATTTTTTGAAACTCAAAAATAAATGCATGAGGATAGAAAGAAAATCAGAATAGTGAAAATAATTTATTTGTGTATGAGAGAGAATCCTAGATAAGATATTAGGGAAGGCATTCACAGATGAGACCATATTAGGGAAATAATGAAATTTCTGGCTCAAATATCTATGAAATATCTGCAGGAAATGTGTGAATCCCACTGTTTTTTTTAGCCTTTGTTGTTTCTAATGCAAAATCATTTGTTAATTGTACTTTTGTTTCTCTGTAAATGTTTTTCTCTGGCTATATTGAATATTGAAAGTTTTCTGTATCTTTCAGCAATTTAGCTTTGATATATCTAGGTTTAGATATATTTGTGTTTATTTTACACAGGCTTGTTGATCTTCTTGGATCTGTAAATTGATGTTTATGACATTAAATGTGGGAAATTTTTTGTAACTTATTTATTTAAATATTTTTACTACAGTCTTATCTTATTTCTGTCTAACTGGCAGTTGCATACACCTCTATGTGTTTGATACTTGCTCAGGTTTCCAAACTTATGTATATTTTTCTTAAATCTTTGTTTTTCCTCATCCTTAAGATTGAATAGTTTCTTTTGATCAAATTTGTTGGTTTGCTTTTCTGTCATGGCAAATATGCTAATAAGCTCATCTAGTACATTTTCCCGGAGAAGGCAATGGCACCCCACTCCAGTACTCTTGCCTGGAAAATCCCATGGGTGGAGGAGCCTGGTAGACTGCAGTCCATGGGGTCACTGAGGGTCGGCACGACTGAGCGACTTCACTTTCACTTTTCACTTTCATGCATTGGAGAAGGAAATGGCAACCCACTCCAGTGTTCTTGCCTGGAGAATCCCAGGGACGGGGGAGCCTGGTTGGCTGCCATCTATGGGGTCACACAGAGTTGGACACGACTGAAGTGACTTAGCAGTACATTTTCCATTTCGTTTATTATATTTTTCAATCCTGGAATTTTCATTTGATTCTTTTTTCATATATTACTAAGTACTTATTCACATTTACTATTTGCTAAGTCATGCCATCATTCTTTAATTCTTTAAAAATAATTCCCTTTAGTTCTTTGAACATAATTATAAGAGCCTTTAGAAGTCTTATTATGCTGAATCCAACATCTGGTCTCCCTCTTATAGACTGACCTGTTTCTGAATATGAGTCACACTTTTCTCTTTTTTTGTCTTGTGAGATTTTGTGGAAAATAGCTATTTTAGACAATATAGTAAATGCCTCAGTTTTTTTTTTAAATTTTCTTTGTTGTTTCTTTTTGTCTATATATATATAGTAAATTACTCTATTCTGACTTTTTTCCACTACACATTTTAATTGCCCTTGATTTTTTTTATTTATTTGTTTAGAAACTTGTCAGTACTGAATGTGTCAAAAGGAAGAGGAGTAAACATAAATGGCTCTTATAAGCCACACTTGGGATAATTTAAGCATCTCTTAAACAATACAATGGCAATGGTATGTTATAACATATTAAAATAAAGACATGGATGAGTCTATGGAAGATACTAAAAAAGAGGGGAGGGCACTCTTAACAGAAGACCTTAGCAAAAAAGAAATAATACTAAATAAATTATAGAATTAAAATATTGCTGTTTCACAACTCCCAATTTAACTTAGAAAATAAATCATCAATGAATGAGGAAAAACATTGCTGAGTCAAAACAGCAATCAGATATCATAAGATACTTGTTAGAATAATTTTTAAAAAGTAACAATTACTGGCAAGGAGGTAGAGCAACAGGAAATCTCATCGGTTGCTTCTGGGATTGAAAAAAGGGGGTATAGCTACTTTTGGAGACAATTTGGCGGTTTCTTATAAAACTAAATGTAGTCTGACCATGGGATCCAGCAGTTGCACATCATTTAGCTAACTGACTTGAAAGTTTATGTTTACCAAAATTCTACATGCAAATATTTACGACAGTTATCATCCAAAATGAATCAGCCAAAATATTCTTCAAAAATAAATGAATAAAAAGCCCTGTCTTACTGTCATACAGTAGAACATGGTTCATTGAAAAAGAGAAATTATTGCAGTGTCATGAATGAAGCTTAAAAGTGCATCACTGAATGAAAGAAGCCTGTACGAAAAGATTATATATCATTCCATTTATATGAAATTTTGGAAAAGGTAAAAATATGAAGATGGAAAACATCAGGATTTGCCAGGGTTTTGTGAGAAATAAGTAGAAGCACAGGGAATTTTATTTCAGAAATGTGAAACTTTTCAATATGATACTATAGTGATATATATATTACACCATTGATTTGTCAAACCTGTAAAATTTTATAGCTGAAGAGCAAAACTTAATGTTTACATTTAAATTAGGAGGTCAGAGGATACCAAGATGAAATGCAAATTGTGATAAAATAATTAATTGCATTACACATGTATGACATCATTAATGGCGGTGAGGAGGAAATATGCTGACCCAAGTGGAGACTGGAAAGCTAAAGACAAAAGGAATGGAACATAAGAACTGTTCTACATTGAGTGAAGTTTTTTCTCACACATCTGTGAGATAGCAAATCTGAATGAAACAATTGTACATGTATACTGAGACAGAAAAAATACAATACATAAATGAATTATGAATGTTGGTAGTCAGATTTCTCATTGTTGGAGTGCAAGATTACAAGCAAGAGAGCAAGGCTAGATGAAACAATTAAACTGACTTAATTTGAAGACATCAGTGTGAACTCATGTTTGGCTTAATATTGGTTTAATACACAAAGGAAAGTAGATATAAAAATAATTATAAATATGGGTTTATACATTATGTTTATATAATATATATAATTAACTACTAATAGATTATTGGAGAAGGCTATGGCACCCAACTCCAGCACTCTTGCCTGGAAAATCCCATGGATGGAGGAGCCTGGTGGGCTGTAGTCCATGGGGTTGCTAAGAGTCAAACACAACTGAGCGACTTCACTTTCAATTTTCACTTTCATGCATTGGAGAAGGAAATGGCAACCCACTCCAGTGTTCTTGTCTGGAGAATCCCAGGGACGGGGGAGCCTGGTGGGCTGCCATCTATGGGCTGCCGTCTATGGGGTCCAACTATATGGAGTCAGACACGACTGAAGTGACTTAGCAGCAGATTATTATTATAATATGCATATACAGATATGTATTTCATTTATTTATTTATTTTTCACTGTACTGGGTCGTTATTGCAGTGCAGGGGCTTTCTCTATTTGCAGTGCATGGGGGTGCATGGTGCTCTCCAGTTGTAGTGTGTGGGCTTCTCATTGTGGTGGCTTCTCTTGTTGTGGAGCACAGACTGTAGGGTGTGCAGGCTCAGGAGTTGTAGCTCATGGGCTCCAGAGTTCAGGCTCAATTGTGGCACACAGGCTTAGCTGCCTTATTGCGTGTGGGATCTTACCTAATGAGGATTCGAACCCATGTTGCCTGCATTGTCAGGAGGATTCTTTAGCATGGGACCTACTAGGGAAGTCCTCATAGATTTATTTTGAAGTTCTGTATTCTCAAAAAGCCTGGCAGCAATGACACCTAAGTAGCAATAAAGATACCCAGAACCCAAAATTCCCTCTAGTAGAAGAAATGAGGACTCCTTGTAGAAATGCATGATTATAAGTCTGGGACAGGAAATAAACATGATAAGCCTGGACCACCTTGTACCACAAAGGAATGGACCATGTCAGAGAAGCACAATTGAATTTGCTCCTAATGTGACCAAACCTGGAAAATAATAAAATAATGAATATAGATAACTAGAGTGTAAGGTAAAAATAAATATCTTTAAGCCTGTGGTTATACAAGTAAGCGATTGAATGCTGCTGCTAAGTCACTTCAGTCATGTCCGACTCTGTGTCACCCCATCGATGGCAGCCCACCAGGCTCCCCCGTCCCTGGGATTCTCCAGGCAAGAACACTGGAGTGGGTTGCCATTTCCTTCTCCAATGCAAGAAAGGGAAAAGTGAGAGTGAAGTCGCTCAGTCGTGTCCGACTCTTAGCGACCCCATGGACTACAGCCCACCAGGCTCCTCCAGCCATGGGATTTTCCAGGCAAGAGTACTGGAGTCGGTGCCTTTGCCTTCTCCAAAGTGATTGAATAAATATATGAAATGGAGAGAATAGACAAATCTTCATATAAAGAAATAAAAAATAACTTATGAAGATACTCCTTTTTTCAGGAGGAGGAACATAGAACTCCTTTGCTTAAGTGTGAGCTGTCCATAGTGATTTCCTACCAAACAGCAGAATATAGAAAGAAGGGAAAAGAGTAACTTTACAGTGGTGAAACCTGACAAACACTACCCTAGCCATGTGATCAATGCTCATATCCATAGTCATAAGTCATGTTGATAGCATGAATCCCTGATATGGTGTGATGCACATTACCTCTGTGGCTTTTCTTTCCCCAAATCAATAATTCCAGTGTAACCATAAGAAAACATCAGCCAAACCAGAGACATTCTGCAAAATACTTGATTAGTCCTCCTCTAAACTGTCAACTGTCTTGTCATACAAGAAAAATATGAGAAACTGTCATCTAAAGAAATCTAAGGAAACATGATGACTAAATGTAATGTGATATCCTGGATGGGTTACTGGATCCAGAAAAATAACATTAGATAAAAAAATAAAATAATACAACTAAAGTATGGACTTGATGTAATAATACATCAATATTGGTTCATTAGTTATATCATTCAAAGCAAGATGTTAGAAACTGGGCAGTCTACTTAGAGTAAATATAAGAACCTTCTGTATCATCTTTATATATATATATATATATATCTGTAAATATAAAATTGTGCTAGAATAAAAACTTTATTGAAAAGAAAACATTGGGAAAAGTTCAGTGAGTAAAAGGATATTCAAATAGTTCAAAGATTCACTGCATGAATTGCTTTTTCTTTACAGGAGGAGGGGAAGGTACCTTTGTGGTGGAGAAATATAGAGAATAATGCTTTAAACAAATGATTACATTTTTCATTGCCAAATATTGAATATACACCATATGCCTCCTGATATGCTGCATGGAGATTCATACAGCATCACTGTTTCTGACAAGAACCAGTAACCTGATTTCATTATGAGGATACCATTAGACAAATCCACATTATGTAATGTTCTGCAAAATAACTAAAATGTATGAGACAGCTAAAAGCAGTTTTAGCTGAAGGGGTTCAGATTAAAATTATTTAGTTTTTTACCTAACACAATCTGTTTCCATGAGGTGATTGGAAAGAGCTTGATAGAGTAAATGGCACTAGGGATGCAAATCTAAGGCTGAATTGAAAGGGTCAATTGGACCAAGTGACAGAACAGAATACATGTTATGGTCAATTGATATATTACTGCGTAAGGAGAAAGAAAAAAAAATACAGACCTTTCCTGAGAATTTAGATCAGAGGAGTCAGAAATGAGCAGGCATAGTGTCAGTGATGTATAAAGATTTCGTGTTTGAAATTTACCTAATGCTGCCGCTTTGTGTTAATTCTAAAAAAGAACTGTGATCAGAAGCTTTCTTTTACTTCATGATCTCAGTTATAAGAAATATTCAACTATTTTTCTCTATTTTTATCAGAGTCTATATACCTATAGATAAAATAACCACATAAGCAATTTTGGAGCATAAGATTTATTTTAAAATGGAAGTGGTTATCCCATGGATGGAGGAACCTGGTGGGCTACAGTCCATGGGGTCGTGGAGAGTCAGACACGACTGTTTGACTTCACTTTCACTTTTCACTTTCATGCATTGGAGAGGGAAATGGCAACCCACTCCAGTATTCTTCCCTGGAGAATCCCAGGGACAGGTGAGCCTGGTGGGCAAACGTCTGTGGGGTCACACAGAGTGGGACACGACTGAAGCAACTTAGCAGCAGCAGCAGCATTCATCGCTTTAAAAATATGTCTGACATAATGATTTTTATTCTTTTCTTTTAATATATGAAATGGTTTTATGTTCATTTAGCAGGTAGATAAGTTATGAAATTCTTTTTGATGAAAACTTTAAACATTGCTTTGCAATATTATTTTGTCTGGTTATGCCAAGTGATTTGTAGCTTTTGACTCTGAACCACTTTCACTATTTGATCATTAATCCTAGCATCTTCGGTTGCATTTTATAAAGTTAAGTAAAATGACAAAAATGTAATAAAGTTCTGTAAAGGGACAAATATGTAAAGACAGTATGTTTATGCTTTTTCTTATTTGCTTTTTAGTATTTTGGATTTCAGTAAATCTCTTAGAAAACCCATATTTAATATACACATACTGTAATCCAAATCCTGGAAAGTAACTAGGTTGCATTCTTATCATCAAACCCTGCCCTTGTATTGCTGCACTTGAAGCCAGTTTTCTTTTTTCTGGCTCTGTGATCTCTTTTCTAGCACCTCAGTCCTGTAAATTTCTGGCAGAGGCTCCCTAGAATGGGTTGACTGTGTTATTTGACAGCCTCAAGCTTTGCAGGCCCCCTGTGGCTGGTTATAACAGGCAGTTTCGTAAGGAGAAAAATACAGTTTGCCAGCTAGTCCTGAGGAGAGCCATAACGCAGACACCTTGAGACTCATATTCAGTTAACCTTCTCTGCCTCCAAGCTTTGTCATAACAAAACCACTGCGGTCTACAAAAATTATAGTCAATTCAACAAATATTTACAGAGCTCCTACTGTGTGTGGGGTGGACACTCTGCTAGAGTAAGGAGGCTAGGAGAAAAGGGAATGGAGGTGACTGATGAAAAGAAGGGGGGAATCTTCAAGTTTGAGCTTTGGAGTTAAATAAAATGAATTCAAATAATTTTAACTTTTCCCTCATTGGCCTGTGACCTGAAGCAAGTTAACTTCTGAATTTTTTTTTTTTTTAATTTTCATTTGGACAGAGCTAAAGAGAGTTTTTTAAAGGTAAATTTAAGTATGCAACCACATTTAAATTTTATAAGTCAGTAACAAAAGTTAAAATTAAATACAGTGAATAAATGTAACATTTTTAATTCTATACCTGTACCTTGTAAGTGACTGAGAATAAAAATTGAATATAGCTAGTTCTAGGGAGCAAACCAGAGTTGTGGAACACAGGTAAAACTTGCTGAGAGGAGACATTCAGTTAGTCTGTACTAGGTGGGGAGCAAAAGTTCAGGTTGTCTGCTGGATCTCAGTTATGTATTCATAGACAGGTTAGCTACAGGGTGCCTTGATGACATGCCAGAACAGAATATTGCATTCATTCATGGAACTGCAATCTAAGTGGGTTCATCAAAAATTTAATAGCAGATTATAAGAGGATACAGGATGAAGTGTGTTAAAAAGAGATACAAACCACACATAGCCAGAAAACGAGAATAATTTATCCCAGCTCCTCCAAGGTAAGAAGCAGCGGCTGTGCTTTGCTGAAGCAGCCGTGAAGAGATACCCCACACCCAAGGTAAGAGAAACCCAAGTAAGATGATAGGTGGTGCAAGAGGGCATCAGAGGGCAGACATACTGAAACCATACTCACAGAAAACTAGTCAATCTAATCACACTAGGACCACAGCCTTGTCTAACTCAATGAAACCAAGCCATGCCTGCAGGGCAACCCAAGACAGGCGGGTCATGATGGAGACGTCTGACAGAATGTGGTCCACTGGAGAAGGGAATGGCAAGCCACTTCAGTATTCTTGCCTTGAGAACCCCATGAACAGTATGAACAGGCAAAATGATAGGATATCAAAAGAGGAACTCCCCAGGTCATTAGGTGCCCAATATGCTACTGGAGATCAGTGGAG
>SJYT01015680.1:221159-233514 GCA_006410635.1 Cephalophus harveyi | reverse complement strand
TTGGCTTAAAGCTCAACATTCAGAAAATGAAGATCATGGCATCTGGTCCCATCACTTCATGGGAAATAGATGGGGAAACAGTGGAAACAGTGTCAGACTTTACTTTTTTGGGCTCCAAAATCACTGCAGATGGTGACTACAGCCATGAAATTAAAAGACGTTTACTCCTTGGAAAAAAAAGTTATGACCAACCTAGACAGCATATTCAAAAGCAGAGACATTACTTTGCCGACTAAGGTCCATCTAGTCAAGGCTATGTTTTTTCCAGTGGTCATGTATGGATGTGAGAGTTGGACTGTGAAGAAGGCTGAGCATTGAAGAACTGATGCTTTTGAACTGTGGTGTTGGAGAAGACTCTTGAGAGTCCCTTGGACTGCAAGGAGATCCAACCAGTCCATTCTGAAGGAGATCAGCCCTGGGATTCCTTTGGAAGGAATGATGCTAAAGCTGAAATTCCAGTACTTTGGCTACTTCATGAGAAGAGTTGACTCATTGGAAAAGACTCTGATGCTGGGAGGGATTGGGGGCAGGAGGAGAAGGGGACAACAGGGATGAGATAACTGGATGGCATCACTGACTTAATGGATGTGAGTCTGAGTGAACTCCAGGAGTTGGTGATGGACAGGGAGGCCTGGCATGCTGCAATTCATGGGGTCGCAAAGAGTCGGACACAACTGAGCGACTGAACTGAACTGAATGAGGGGACCCTCAGCAGCCTGACACAGACATGACTTCCTCTTTGAAGGACTGATCAGGAAATAGAAAACAGGAGTTGCCATCTTGTGTTTTTCCTTATTGACCAACCACCTTGAATTTTGTTCAAAATTGTTAAGAAAAATAACAAGGCATATTCATAATCTAAAGTGAGAACCTGTCATTAAAAAAAAAGAAAAAAACTGCACTAAGTGAAAGAATAAGGGGCAGGTTCACCAGGCAGAGACTGTGGACCACATCTTCATTCCTTAACACCTCCCAATGACAGTCACTTTTTACATAAACAAACCCAAACAACTCCAGAAATAGCTTTGTGCTTAGCAAGGGAAGAAGGGCAGATAGGCAAGAGACACCTTTATGTATTCAAAAAGGAAAGGAGATATATGAGAGGGCAAGAGAAGTCAAAAGAATTTTGAAAAAGAATGAATTTGGAGGAAATAATGCTACTTGTTTCAAAATTCATTATAAAGCTGCAGTAGTCAAAAAGTGTAAAAGAATTGAAGAGAATAAGAAATCTAGAGATAGACCAATGAAAATATAGTCAACTGATATTCTGATGAAAGTTACAAGACAATTCAGTATAAAAAGTATAGTTCTGGAGTTAAATGATTTTATATCCTTACACACAAAAATGAACAAAACTTCACAACATATATTAAAAAATTAAGTAAAAATAAATGATATACCTAAAAGTAAATGCAAAACTATAGAACTTCTTAAGGATCACAAGAGAAAAATCTTCATAACCTTGAGTGACACAAAGAGATTTTAGATATAACACCAGAAGCACAGCCCATAAAAGGGGAAAAAAAAAAAGTGTTAAATTAGAATTTGTCAAATTTTAAAATATTTCCCCTGCTAAAGACAGCATTAAGAGAATGAAAAGACAAACTTCAGGTTAGGAGAAAACATTTGTAAATCAAATTTTTGACAAAGTACTTGCCTCCAGAATATTTTCAGAAGTATTAAAACTCAAAAAAAGAAAAGAAAAGAAAAAATCCTTAATTTTTATACTGGGAACATGATCTAAACAGATACTTTCCTAAGATCTTCAAATTGAAATTAGGTTATTAAAGTATATTCAACATCATTATTCCTTGCTGCTGCTGCCACCGCTGCTGCTGTCGCTTCAATCATGTCTGACTCTGTGCGACCCCATAGACGGCAGCCCACCAGGCTCCTTCACCCATGGGATTTTCCATGCAATAGTACCGGAGTGGGTTGCTATTGTCTTCTCCGTATTATTCCTTAGAAAAATTTAAATTAAACCACAAAGAGATATGTAACAAAGCTACTGCTGCTGCTGCTAATTCTCTTCAGTTGTGTCCGACTCTGTGTGACCCCATAGATGGCAGCCCACCAGGCTCCCCCATCCCTGGGATTCTCCAGGGAAGAACACTGGAGTGGGTTGCCATTTCCTTCTCCAATGCATGAAAGTGAAAAGTGAAAGTGAAGTCGTTCAGTTGTGTCCGGCTCTTAGCGACTCCATGGACTGCAGCCTACCAGGCTCCTCTGTCCATGGGATTTTCCAGGCATTTGTTAAAATTTTATAAAAGTAATGATAATATCTTATCATAAAAAGTAAGATAATGATGATTCTGCTTGAGTGCTGCACTCAAAATGCCAGCAAATTTGGAAAACTTAGTGGTGGCCACAGGACTGGAAAAGGTCAGTTTTCATCCCAATCCCAAAGAAAAGCAATGCCAAAGAATGTTCAAACTACTGCACAATTGCACTCATTTCATACACTAGCAAAGTAATGTTTAACATTCTCCAAGCTAGACATCAACAGTATATGAACCGAGATGTTCACAGATATTCAAGCTGGTTTTAGAAAAGGCAGAGGAACCAGAGATCAAATTGCCAACATCAGTTGGATCATGGAAAAAGCAAGAGAACTCCAGAAAAACATCTGCTTCTACTTCATTGACTATGTTAAAGCCTTTGACTGTGTTGATCACAACAAACTGGAAAATTCTTCTAGAGATGAGATTACCAGACCACCTTACCTGACTCCTGAGAAACCCATATGCAGGTCAAGAAGTACAGTTAGAATCGGACATAGAACAGTGGACTGGTTCCAACTTGGGAAAGGAGTAGGTCAAGGCTGTATATTGTCATCCTGCTTATTTAAGTCGAAGAAGGCAATGGCAACCCACTCCAGTACTTTTGCCTGGAAAATTCCATGGACAGAGAGGCCTGGTAGGCTGCAGTCCATAGGGTCGCTAAGAGTCAGACACGACTGAGCGACTTCACTTTCACTTTTCACTTTCTTGCATTGGAGAAGGAAATGGCAAGCCTCTCCAGTGTTCTTGCCTGGAGAATCCCAGGGACGGTGGAGCCTGGTGGGCTACCGTCTATGGAGTCGCACAGAGGCGGACACGACTGAAGCGGCTTAGTAGCAACAGCAGCAGCAGCTTATTTAACTTATATGCTGAAATACATCATGAGAAATGCCGGATTGGCTGAAGCACAATTTGGAATCAAGATTTCTGGGAGAAATGTCAGTAATTTCAGATGTGCAGATGACACCACCCTTATGGCAGAAAGTGAAAAAGAACTAAAGACCCTCTTGATGACAGTGACAGAGAAGAGAGAAAAGGCTGGCTTCAAAGTCAACATTCAAAAAACTAAGATCATGGCATCCAGTCCCATCACTTCAAGCAAATAGATGGGGAAACAGTGGAAACAGTGAAAAACTTGATTTTCTTGGGCACCAAAATCACTGCATATGGTGACTGCAGCCATGAAATTAAAAGATGTTTGCTCCTTGGAAGAAAAGCTATGACAAACCTGTGTGCTTAGTCACACAGTTATGACTCTTTGCAACCCCATGGACTGTAGCCTGCCAGGCTCCTCTGGCCATGGGGATTGTGCAGTCAAAAATACTGGAGTGGGTTGCCATGCCCTCTTCCAGGGGATCTTCCCAATCCAGGTATCAAATTCAAGTCGTCCACATGGCAGGTGGATTCTTTACCATATCAGCCACCAGGGAAGCCTAGACAACCAAGACAAACCTAGACAGTACATTCAAAAGCAGAGACATTACTTTGCCAACAAAGGTCCATCTAGCAAACTATGTGATTTTTCCAGTAATCATGTGTGGAAGTGAGAGATGGACAATAAAGAAGGATGAACATTGAAGGACTGATGTTTTTGAACTGAGGTATTGGAGAAGATGCTTGAGTTTCCCTTGGAATGCAAAGAGATCTAACAGATCAATCATAAATGAAATCCATCCTGAATATTCACTGGAAGGACTGATTCTGATGCTGAAGCTCCAATACTTGGTTACCTGGTGCAAAGAGTTGACTCATTAGAAAAGACCCTGATGATGGGAAAGATTGAAGGCAAGAGGAGAAGGGGATGACAGAGGATAAGATGTGTTGGTTGGCATCACTGACTCAATGGACATGAGTTTGACCAAGCTCCAGGAGGTGCTGAAGGACTGGGAAACCTGGTGTGCTGCAGTCCATGGGTTACAAAAAAGCAGCAACTGAACAACAATGATAATATCAGCTACTAGTGAGGATCCCGAGGAAGTGGAAGTACTCTTATGTGTTGCTTGTAGGTATATAAAATGGTACAAACACTGGAAAAGAGTTTGTAGTTTCCTAACAAATTAAATATATGCTTATGATATGACCTAGAGCCCTGTTTGTGCAATGGCTGCCGTGAGCTTTTTGAACAATCTTTGATCACGTTATGGTGAAATCAAAACTAAACAAAAGGCAGCTGTGAGATAATGAATATGTACACATTGGGATTGGCTTCTGATGGTTGAATATTACCAGGTCTTACCATCTCTGTTCAATGTTACTTTGGACAAGTTATTTAACTTTATTAAGTGTGCGTGGCTTGCAAATTAAATGGAGACATACCAATCTTGCAATTATACATTAATATGAATATTTTTTTAGTCAAGGCTATGGTTTTTCCTGTGGTCATGTATGGATGTGAGAGTTGGACTGTGAAGAAGGCTGATCGCCAAAGAATTGATGCTTTTGAAGTGTGGTGTTGGAGAAGACTCTTGAGAGTCCCTTGGACTGCAAGGAGATCCAACCAGTCTATTCTGAAGGAGATCAACCCTGGGATTTCTTTGGAAGGAATGATGCTAAAGCTGAAACTCCAGTACTNCGCCGAAGAATTGATGCTTTTGAAGTGTGGTGTTGGAGAAGACTCTTGAGAGTCCCTTGGACTGCAAGAAGATCAAACCAGTCAATCCTAAAGGAAATTAACCCTGAATACTCATTGGAAGGACTGATGCTGAAGCGCCAATACTTTGGCTACTTGATGCGAAAAGCCTACTCATTGAAAAAGATCCTGATGCTGGGAGGGATTGGGGGCAGGAGGAGAAGGGGACGACCGAGGATGAGATGGCTGGATGGCATCACTGACTCGATGGATGTGAGTCTGAGTGAACTCCGAGAGATGGTGATGAACAGGGAGGCCTGGCGTGCTGTGATTCATGGGGTCGCAAAGAGTCGGACACGACTGAGCGACTGAACTGAACTGAACTGAAAGTGACCTTTACTTTACATGATAATATTTAGGGAATTTTGTGCTACCATTATCACAATCACCATTGTCATCTACATTTTCTTATTACCAGTCTGAAATTTTTTGGTCACATTGCAAAAGTAAAAATATACAATGAAAGTTATCAAACGATGATGTATAAGGCTGTCACACACCTCTTTCTGCTCACAGAGTGGTTCTTTTTCCTTTTAGAACAGGGATGCTCACTTGAGTCAAGAGCAAGAGTCAGAATAGGGACCCCCATGGATGTCTTATTCTTTTTTCTGTGTAACCAAATCATTTTCACCACCCCCCCCCCAGAGCTATAACTATCCACTTAATTCCTGAAAATAGGTATACTGTATGGGGCTAATAGTGTATTTTAATCATTATCTTCTTTTATTTCTAAACTGTCATACAGAAATTAATCATAATGAAATATTAACCATTTGTTAATTAAGCTTTTTATTGCACAAAATATCATTTTATACTTAGCATTTTATTGAATGAAGTGAGTTCAGAATCAAATCCATTACCACTTGCCAGGGAAAAATTTTTGACTCCGAATTCATCTTGATATTTACAATGTATTTAAATATAATATCACATTTAATGGAGAAGGAAATGGCAACCCACTCCAGTGTTCTTGCCTGGAGAATCCCAGGGATGGGGGAGCCTGGTGGGCTGCCGTCTATGGGGTCGCACCGAGTCGGACATGACTGAAGCAACTTAGCAGTAGCAGCAGCACATTTAATTTGCGTAGTTGGGCAACTTGATACACTGTACCCACTTTTATATTGCTTTTAAGATTTTTTGACTGATGTTTCCTATTATTTAGTTTAAATATTGACATTATATAAGACTTTTATTTTTCAGCTGTAAAAAAATGATTTTATCTTGTTTCAGCATCATTTTTATTAATTATTAAATAATTTAAATATGTGTTTGAATTCTTCAACATTGATTAGTAGGCTTTTTACTTTCGAAATTTTATGTTATACTGTAGTTTTCAGTAAGTTCTGTGAGGTATTTTAATGATTTAAATGTGAATAGCCATTCAATTTAGTGATTGTTTTCCCACCATCTCCATTCTAGTGAGCTCCCTGATACCATAGTTCAGTTTAGAATGTCTACAAAATTTCCAGAAGCACTATTTAATTTGTATAAGACTTGGCCATAATTAAAATGTAGATAATTAGAGAAAATAGAAACCTGACGAAGAATTAAAGATTCTATTAGTGTTCTGGCACCTTATAAATCATCAATTAAAGAAAATGCTGAAAATACTAATCTTGGCACAGTATCGATCCTCCCATGCACTTCAGCCTCTCTATAAATAGTTTTTAAAAAGCATACAAATTAAGTGGACTACGAAGAAAAAACAATCTTTGGTTTACTAAATAGGATTGGAGAGAGTTTTATCATTGCTTTCTCCCTAGGCTTAACAAATGCCAGAAGAATTCATTTAGATAAACCAAGATAGCAATATTACAGTTTCACAATTCATTAACTTAAATAGTTAATTTCCATGAATTAACCAATTAGTCAATTTTATGTCAATTGACAATTGTTCTTTAATTTGTAAAACTCTAAGTCAATACATTTACTTGGATGTGTTGGGACTGTTACTTTAATGAAATTAAATCAACTTACAAAATTATTAAAATAAAGAACTCTTTATATAAACCATAAAGTTGACAAATGATATAATATTTGCACAGTTCAGGATTTGGTATTTCATCCAAAAATATAAAAGAATGAAATAAAAAAGAAATTACAGTAATAACTCTCAACATTTTAAAGAGCTATTTACACTGTATGTGGTAATTTGCAATTCAAATAAATCACTATTTGCCTCCACCAAGGCTTGAAGAGGAAAAATAAAGAACTGCCACATATATATTCTCCTCCAGCTCAGCTAATGCTCATATCCTTCCTCTCTTGGGGAAGCAAGAGAGGGAAAATGGGAGGGTGAAGATAGATAAGTTAAACTTAGAGAAATTGGGGAAAAAAGAGGAGAGACAAATTTGAAGGAACCTTATGACTGATTCATATGCAATCAGAAGAAGAAGGATAAATTCACACAAAAAAAGAGAAAAGGATAGGATACTCTTCAATCCTATAGTCCTGTCTCCTTCTTCAATCTTCCAATTATAGTTATATATATATATATATATATATATATATACACACACACACACATACATACACACTAATATATTCTATATGACTCAAGTCCTCTTTTACATAATTTTACATATGAATAGAATTCATGTGAAAATCCATACCTATGTCATATATCATTTTGCATCTTATTAAGTTTTGCCAAAAACAGATAAAACAAACAGAATATGTTACATTTGTTTCTCTTCCCAAAGAGCTATAGAAAGTGTTAACCATGATTAGAGATGGAAATGGCAGTCTATTAAACTTTCAGTGAATGATGTCAGCTTCACGATCTCCGAGGAAAATTTAGCTTTGGGACCAGGGACCAGGCTTGATCACTCAAGAGCGTTTGTATAGCAGAGTTTTATTAAAGTATAAAAAGGCAGAGAGAAAGCTCTGACATAGCAGAAGTGGAACAGAAAGTGTCCCCCCTCACTAGTCTTATCAAGGCCTTATATATTTTTTTCAGATCCACTCGCACAACATACTTAAATTAACAAAAAGCTTAAATTAACAAAATTAGAATGAACAATAGAAAAATCTTACCAGACCTGCTCCCATAATATACGTTTTAAGATGACAGGATTAGTCAGAATGTTTTTGTTAAGAAGAAACGTGTCCTTGAGCAAGATACATTGTTACATTGACTAAGGCAAAGCAATGTAGAAAAGAACATTTGTCCTTTTCTCCTTGAGAGCTCCAGACCCCTTTCTCCTTCTCAAGGGCTCTGGACCCCTTTCTCCTCCTTGGGAGCCCTGGACTTCTTATCAACCTACCTAGGAATTGACTCTCATTACTTTTATTGAAACTAAGAGTTATTACACATTTATTTATTAGTGATATGTAATCGTAAAGACTGGAGGTCTAGTGAAAAAGTGCTGCTATATATTTATCTCTCAGCTAGACGTATGTTTTTGAATTGGTATGTTTTGTAGAAAAGGGAGGGAATTGAGTGTCTTTGGCTTGAATGCCTGCTTAGCTATTGGTTTAGTAAGTTTGCACGAAAGACCTCTTCAAGCTTGTTTTCTCAGCTGTAGAGTTTTCTTTTTGTATGATTATTGTATTAAATTAGAAAACATCAAGCTATTTCCACCATGCACAGACATAACGTGCTTTGCAAAGTGTTGCATTTGTACTTTGACCAGACTCATAGCAGGGCTCACTGGGAGGGTTTTCTGTGTGGGTGTGTCTCCAAAGTCAAGCGGATTCCTAACGTATTTCACTGACAATCATTTTTCTCTATATTTTCTATTTGATTCTTGGTCTCATAGGCCACTGAGGTATAAACAGCACATTGTCATTTCCTGCACAGCCTTCTTCCTTTATATATTCATGAGTCATTTTTACTGCCTTGAACCCAGGTAATATTGAGGTCATTACCACATTCCTCCCATCAACCTTGCCATAGCAAAGGAAGTCAGTTCACCTTTCATGCCTCCCTCATCTTTTCTGTGACTTCAGGGTACCTAATTGTCTCCATTTTTCCAGCTACTCCTAGCAGTCTTTAGCATGACATAAATCAATGTTTTCTCACATTTTGGCAAGCCATATGTCCCAAATTTCAACTGGATGTGGTAACTGAGGTCAAGTCTTATATTTAAAAATTCTATTTCATTATATTTTTGCAATGAACTAGATGTTAGAATCATAGATTGCTGTTGTCAATATATCTTGTTTGACCCAGTCTCTGCTAGCTCAACCTGGTCCAAATGAAAGAAGTGGCAATCAATAAAACTCAAATATCAAATGTAACACCTGAAATTAATATCATATTACCAAAATTATTTTTGGTCCATGCCATGAAACTGAATTCAGGGCCTAAAAAATGAATGGGTTCTGGTCAAACACATTTTATCTGAATTCTATTCATTTATAATAACATGGAAAACATATGTAACTTTTACTGTCATTGATATTCCTACATTGCTCATGGAGGGTTGATGACCCCTGTTTTTACCAAAAATATATACATTATGATGAGGCAATTACAGTATTCTCTCTGGGTAGATAACTATCTAGGCAGCAAATAGCAAATGCAAAAGGACTAAAATAATTTTATGAAAGTGTGTTTCTATAATATAATGACAAATATTGTGATAAAGTGGAAAAATTCAGTATATTACCTAGATATTTTCAAACTGTTAATCAATTGCTAGGTACCTGTTGCACATTTTCTGATTTCTTCTGGACTCTTGGCATTATTTAGATATAGAATGTGTTTATGTTACAACATTGACATTATATTATTGGTCACTTAAAACATTTTCATAATTAATACATCTTTATGGAATATATTTAGATTTAGACCTGTTGTTATTGTTTAGTCACTAAGTCATGTTTGACTCTTTGCCATCCCATGGACTGCACCCACCAGGCTTCTCTATCCATGGGGTTTTCCAGGCAATAACACTAGGGTGGGTTGCATTTCCCTCTCCAGGGGATCTTCCTGTCCCAGGGATTGGACCTACATCTCCTGCATTGGCAGGCAGATTCTTTACAACTGAACTACCAGGGAAGTCCTATGTTTAGACCTAGCATAGCCCAATTATTGCTATTAGTGTTAATAATTATTAAGAAGGTTGGTTGTGTTAGTCGGACACATTCAATTAGATACACAGAACCCTCTTCGCTTTGCATCCATGAAAATAATATTAAATTAAGTGATTCAAAGTATATACATATTTAATGAATTGAATATAAAAGAGTACACATCAGGACAATTCTTACCTCAAAAACATGTCTTCAACTTCAAACGATCCACTCTAGCATCCTAGGCTGATCAAAAGCCTTATTCCACTGTATCTTTCATGCACTTCTAAAATTCAGTCTTGCCTTAGTACTATTTTGTGTGCTGGGTTATTATGTTAGTTGTCTGCTTTAATTTTGCTGACTAGATACCTGATAAAGTTCTATTTCTCTGAACTGATGCAGTGATTAAATTCTTTCTCCAGTAACAGTTTTTCAAATATGTGAGGAAAGCTAGAATATGAAAAGCTACCATGAAACATTTCCCTTGAAATAGAAAAATGAGGAAGCATCCTGAGTTTTGCTCAAACATAAAGTATCAATGTAATTAGTATCTCATGAGAAAAAAATTGCTCATCTGGAAATAACTGTCAAGACATTTGAGAATATGATTCATAAATGATGCATTCTAATCTGAATGCAGAGTTCCAGAGAATAGCAAGAAGAGATAAGAAAGCCTTCTTCAGAGATCAATGCAAAGAAATAGAGGAAAAGAACAGAATGGGAAAGACTAGAGATCTCTTCAAGAAAATTAAAGATACCAAGGGAACATTTCATGCAAAGATGGGCTCGATAAAGGACAGAAATGGTCTGGACCTAACAGAAGCAGAAGATATTAAGAAGAGGTGGCAAGAATACACAAAAGAACTGTACAAAAAAGATCTTCATGACTCAGATAATCATGATGATGTGATGACTAATCTAGAGCCAGACATCCTGGAATATGAAGTCAAGTGGGCCTTGGAAAGCATCACTAGGAACAAAGCTAGTGGAGGTAATGGAATTCCAGTTGAGCTGTTTCAAATCCTGAAAGATGATGCTGTGAAAGTGCTGCACTCAATATGTCAGCAAATTTGGAAAGCTCAGCAGTGGCCACAGGACTGGAAAAGGTCAGTTTTTATTCCAGTCCTAAAGAAAGGCAATGCCAAAGAATGCTCAAACTACCACACAATTTCACTCATCTCACATGCTGGTAAAGTAATGCCCAAAATTCTCCAAGCCAGGCTTCAGCAACACGTGAACCATGAACTTCCTGATGTTCAAGCTGGTTTTTGAAAAGGCAGAGGAACCAGAGATCAAATTGCCAACATCCACTGGGTCATGGAAAAAGCAAGAGAGTTCCAGAAAAACATCTATTTCTGCTTTATTGACTATGTCAAAGCTTTTGACTGTGTGGATCACAATAAACTGTGGAAAATTCTGAGAGAGATGGGAATGCCAGACCACCTGACCTGCCTCTTGAGAAATCTGTATGCAGGTCAGGAAGCAACAGTTAGAACTGGACATGGAACAACAGACTGGATCCAAATAGGAAAAGGAGTACATCAAGGCTGTATATTGTCACCCTGCTTATTTAACTTATATGCAGAGTATATAAGAGAAACATCATGAGAAGCATCATGAGAAACGCTGGACTGGATGAAACACAAGCTGGAATCAAGATTGCTGGGACAAATATCAATAACCTCAGATATGCAGATGACTCAGGCGGCAGCTGGGAGGAGCCACCCATGCCCGAGGCCAGGGCAAGCAGCAGGGGGAAACAACTCGAGGAGCGGTGCCTGCACAGGCGCAGGAGGGCCTAGAGGAGCTATCCCATGCTGAAGGTCAGGAACTGTGGCAGTAAGGAGACACCCATCGTCCAAGGTAAGGAGCAGCAGCTGCGCTTTGCTGGAGCAGCCGTGAAGAGATACCCCACGCCCAAGGTAAGAGAAACCCAAGTAAGATGGTAGGTGTTGCAAGAGGGCATCAAAGGGCAGACACACTTAAACCATACTCACAGAAAACTAGTCAATCTAATCACACTAGGACCACAGCCTTGTCTAACTCAATGAAACCAAGCCATGCCTGCAGGGCAACCCAAGACAGGCGGGTCATGGTGGAGATGTCTGACAGAATGTGGCCCACTGGAGAAGGGAATGGCAAGCCACTTCAGTATTCTTGCCTTGAGAACCCCATGAACAGTATGAACAGGCAAAATGATAGGATATCAAAAGAGGAACTCCCCAGGTCATTAGGTGCCCAATATGCTACTGGAGATCAGTGGAGCAATAAGTCCAGAAAGAATGAAGGGATGGAGCCAAAGCGAAAACAATACCCAGTTGTGCATGTGACTGATGATAGAAGCAAGATCCGATGCTGTAAAGAGCAATACTGCATAGGAACCTGGAATGTCAGGTCCATGAATCAAGGCAAATTGGAAGTGGTCAAA
>SJYT01015680.1:135595-221140 GCA_006410635.1 Cephalophus harveyi | reverse complement strand
GCTGGATCATGGAAAAAGCAAGAGAGTTCCAGAAAAACATCTATTTCTGCTTTATTGACTATGCCAAAGCCTTTGACTGTGTGGATCACAATAAACTGTGGAAAATTCTGAGAGAGATGGGAATACCAGACGACCTAACCTGCCTCTTGAGAAATCTGTATGCAGGTCAGGAAGCAACAGTTATAACTGGACATGGAACAACAGACTGGATCCAAATAGGAAAAGGAGTACGTCAAGGCTGTATCTTGTCACCCTGCTTATTTAACTTTTATGCAGAGTACATCATGAGAAATGCTGGGCTGGAAGAAGCACAAGCTGGAATAAAGCTCTCTCTCTGCTGGGAGAAATATCAATGACCTCAGATATGCAGATGACACCACCATTATGGCAGAAAGTGAGAGGAGCTAAAAAGCCTCTTGATGAAAGTGAAAGATGAGAGTGAAAAAGTTGGCTTAAAGCTCAACATTCAGAAGATGAATATCATGGCATCTGGTCCCATCACTTCATGGGAAATAGATGGGGAAACAGTGGAAACAATGTCAGACTTAATTTTTTTGGTATCCAAAATCACTGCAAATGGTGACTGCAGCCATGAAATTAAAAGACGCTTACTTCTTGGAAGAAAACTTATGACCAACTCAGATAGCTTATTCAAAAGCACAGACATTACTTTGCCAACTAAGGTCCGTATAGTCAAGGCTATGGTTTTTCCTGTGGTCATGTGTGGATGCGAGAGTTGGACTGTGAAGAAGGCTGAGCTCCAAAGAATTGATGCTTTTGAACTGTGGTGTTGGAGAAGACTCTTGAGAGTCCCTTGGACTGCAAGGAGATCTAACCAGTCCATTCTGAAGGAGATCAGCCTGGGATTTCTTTGGAAGGAATGATGCTAAAGCTGAAACTCCAGTACTTTGGCCACCTCATGTGAAGAGTTGACTCTTTGGAAAAGACTCTGATGCTGAGAGGGATTGGGGGCATGAGGAGAAAGGGACAACATAGGATGAGATGGCTGGATGTCATCACTGACTCGATGGACGTGAGTCTGAGTGAACTCCGGCAACTGGTGATGGACAGGGAGGCCTGGCATGCTGCGATTCATGACGTCGCAAAGAGTCAGACACGACTGAGTGACCGAACTGAACTGAAGAGGTGACAGAGCAAAGGTGAATAGAGAGCATGTGGATGATGTGGGAATATACCTAGAGACATATATAGTCAGCCATGAGGGGACAGGAGGCAGGAATCAGCTGTCAAATAGTATTTGTGTGATACTCAAGGATACCAAAATAAATATTGAAAATGAGACTGTAAAAAAACATGAAAAGGAGAAAAATGCAGTAAATAAAAGTAAGATTAGATTCTCAAATGAAAGATACAAAAATATTAATTTAAAAATATGTAGTCTCATGAAAGGGGAGGGAGTAGGAAAAGGAGGAAGAGGGGGTGGAACAGGAAGAGGAGGTGATGGGAATAATAATAATTAAAAGTAAATCACATGGAATCATTTTGTCATCACAGTATTTTAAACATCTTCTATGTGTTTACTTTTATAAGCTGTCTAATAATATTACTCCTTGGAAGAAAAGTTATGACCAACCTAGATAGTATTTTCAAAAACAGAGACATTATTTTGCCATATAAGGTCCGTCTAGTCAAGGCTATGGTTTTTCCTGTGATCATGTATGGATGTGAGAGTTGGACTGTGAAGAAGGCTGAGCTCCAAAGAATTGATGCTTTTGAACTGTTTTGTTGGAGAAGACTCTTAAGAGTCCCTTGAAGTGCAAGGAGATACAACTAATCCATTCTGAAGGAGATCAGGCCTGGGATTTCTTTGGAAGGAATGCTGCTAAAGCTAAAACTCCTGTACTTTGGCCACCTCATGCGAAGAGTTGACTCATTGGAAAAGACTCTGATGCTGGGAGGGATTGGGGGCAGGCGGATAAAGGGACGACAGAAGATGAGATGGCTGGTTGGCATCACTGACTCGATGGACGTGAGTCTGAGTGAACTCCTGGAGTTGGTGATGGTCAGAGAGGCCTGGCGTGCTGCGATTCATGGGGTCACAAAATTTCGGAAACGACTGAGCAGCTGAACTGAACTGTATAATATTGTAGTAGGTAGAATAGAATATTGGTCCCCAAAATGTCCAAACTCTAATTTTAGGTATATGAACTTATGTTAGATTACATGGCAAAAGGGATTTACAGATATAATTGAGTTAGGGATCCTGAGATAGAAAGATTATGTTGGATTATTTAAACAGACCGAATGGAATCACAAATGTCCTTACAAGTGAATCACTTAGGAAGAATCTGTGTCAGCATGAGAAGGGCTTGACCAACCATTATTGTTTGAAGGTGGAAGAAGGTATCCACTGCCAAGGGGTGCAGGTAGCCTCCAGAATCTTGAAAAGACAAGAAGGGGTGCAGTCCTGCAGATGCTCAGTGGGTTTTTATTTATTTATTTTATTTTAAAAATAAAATTTCTATTTTTTTTTTAATTTTAACTTTCCATATGCTGGGTCTGTTGTTGCGGTGTGTTTCTCTAGTTTTGGTGTGTGGGCTTCTCATTGCAGTCGCTTCTTTTCTGTGGAGCATGGGATGTAGAGTTCGGACTCAGTAGTTGTGGTGCACAAGCTTAGTTGCCTTGAGATATGTGGAATCTTACCAGAGCAGTAACAAATCCACGTCTCCTGCATTATAGCAGGTAGATTCTTAACTGCTAGACTACAAGGGAAGTCCCTCAATGGGTTTTCAGTCCATTGAGATACATTTCCAATTTTTGACCTCCAAAACTGTAAGGTAATAGATTTGTGTTGTTTTAAGCCATCAAGCTTGTGGGTTCAATCCCTGGTCAGGGAACTAAAGTCCCTCAAGTTGTGCAGCTGTTCCAGAGGAAGAAAAGAATCCAGCAAGCTTGTAGTACCTTTATATAGTAGCCAGAGGAAACTACTAAAAATTCCACTAAGAAGTTGGAGTTGTATCCTCATTACAAACAATAAAATCTGCTCCTATCAGTATATGATATTTAACCCAAGTAACTCTGCAGAGTCAATGCTGAAATGCTGATGGTTCCTTCCTCTCCAACTTAATCTACCACCACAACTTTAAGCTGCCACTTCACTTTAGACATAGAAACAAAATAATTTACAAACAGAATGAATATTCTAGATGAACATCTTGAGAAAACTGATAGCTTAACAATTTTTTTTTTTTGTCTACTATGAACTTGTGTGTATTTATGCACAATTGTAGGCTTCCAAGCTGGCTCAGTTGGTAAAGAATCCACCTGCAATGCAGGAGATACAGGAGATGCAGATTTGATTCCTGGGTTGGAAAGATCTCCTGGAAGAGGTCATGACAACCCACTCCAACATTTTTTCTTAGAGAATCCTGTGGACAGAGGGGCTTACAGTCACAAAGAAATGGACATGACTGAAGCAACTGAGTTTGCACACACACACAATTGCAATTATTAGATTTGTTAACTTCATTAAACATTAAGGCCCTTGGATGGAAGTACCTCTAATGCCAGGGGACCTAAGATGGGAAACCAAAATCCAAGTTGGGGGGATGACACCAATCACAGATGACCAAGGAGGCTTTAAACATCAGCCAACTGATAATTTCATTGCTTTGCTCCTGCCTTTTTTCTATAGATTTCCTTCCTGAACTTCTAACCACTTCTGGTTTGACTCTGTCCAATTTAGTTGATTTTTGCTCAAATAAATTCTTAAAATGTTAAATATGACACAGTTTCTTTTTTAACTGGTTTCAGTGTTTTAGTGAAGCTGGGCCTACAGGCTGTGCTCTCTGTAACTGCTTGTCAGTATCTGTCCTCAGTGTGTGAGTGATAAGGTTAGGGGCCAGGTGGGTATGTACCCTGTACATGTTAAAGGCTACAAGGGATTAGACTTGGCTATTTCCTTCTTCTATAAAAGAAACTGGTAAGACAGTTTCTTACAAAGGCCTCACATGTTTAGGAGAACAGAGTCCTATGGATACCTTTCAAATATTTAATTTCAACTTTTCCTACTGGAAGTTACAGTGGGATCCCCTTCCGGTGATCTTTCTGCAATTTTTACCCCAAGAACCTGGCAGGTGGGTGCTCCTGGTATTAAAACACACAAAAGTGTGAAAGCCCTGAAGACCAAGCACTCTTATGTTTTTAACTCTGAAGCTAGTTCACAATGAAAGTTAAAGTTGTTAGTTGCTCAGTCATGTCTGACTCTTTGTGACCCCATGAACTATAGTCTGCCAGGCTTCTCTGTTCATTGATTTTCCAGGCAAGAATACTGAAGTGGTCAGTCTTTCCCTTCTCCAAGGGATCTTCCCTACCAAGGGATCAAACTCAGGACTCCTGCATTGAAGGCAGATTCTTAACTGTGTGAGCCACCAGAGAAGCCCAGTTCACAATGAACCTCTAGCAATTCCTCATTATATGCGAGCAAGTTCCCACCTATGCGCCTCCATCAGCAGATGCCTGCCCTCCATAAGCTGTGCTTCTCAGTACCCATCTTACTCTCTGGCTTTCAGAGCAGCAATTTAATTTGTGACCTCAATTTTGACAGTCTAAGAAGAGTTGTTGTTTTTCAGTTTGTACAGTCTTTTCCTAGTTCTGACAACTTCCAATCTCTTTTTAGTTTGAACCAGAAAGTAGAAGTCTGTTGTGACTCTTCACGTGACCCGGTTTGATCATCTCCTTGATTTCCCATGGTCTTGTACACTTCCTTAGTCTTAGAATCAAACATTATCCAATATTTCTTTTAATTCTTCTTAGGGGAAAAAACTGTCTTGGTCTTCTCTATTTTTGTTCTTTTCAAAAGACCTACCATCAAATGTATTGTAGTTGGGCTAAATTGGGAAAAATAATTCAATGAAAGGTTTTCACTTAGTGCTTCTCTCCCTATAAGTACTATGAAACTTTATTTTTATTGAATAAATTTGACATACAGCATTGTGTAAGTTTAAGTTGTATACCATGTTATTTTAATATGCTGTAATAGAGATTCTGATATCATAGCTATATCATATTACATCATATTATACAACTCTGCTGCTGTTGCTGCTACAATATTAGTGTCTATATTCATTATACTGTGCATTCCCTCTCCATGGTTTATTTAATGTTATTACAAGTTTGTACTCTTAACCAACATTATCATAGTTTGCTGTTCAGGTGTTGGGTGCATACGTATCTATCATTGTTATATCTTCTTGATATACTGATATCTTTATCACTAGATAGTAGCCTGTCTCTTAATATTCTTTTTAGCTTAAAGTCCATATCTGCTCTTTTTTGCTTTCCATTTGCTTGAAATATCTTTTTCCATCTTTTCACTTTGAATGTAAGTGTATTTTTAGAGTTGAGTCTCCTATAGGCAGCATAGAGTTGGGTCTTATTTTCTTTTAATCTGTCCAGCCACTCTGTCCTTTTGATTGCTGTGTTCAATCCATTGATATTTAGGGTAATTATTGACAGATGAGGAATTCTGCTGCCATTTTATTTTTTATCTTCTCATTATTTTTCCCTTTTTTTGTTTCTTTTTCCTTCTGTTTCTGTCTAACTATGTGAGTTGGTAGTTTCTCCATGATGATTTGCTCAATCAAACTTTGTTAATGTTTCATATCTCTGCTTTTGATTTTTTCTTTGTTATCACCATTCATTTTACATAAAATCTCTCATAGATACAGTTTATTGATGGCAATTTATCTTCATTCACCTATAAAAGTTCCCTCATCTTACTCTTCCTTGTCTCAGATTATCTTTTTATGCTGTGATTTCATAACTAAGTTATAGTAACTATAGTTATAGGCAATGATCTTTTTCCTTTAAACTTTTTGCTGTAGTTAGGAGTTTAATATGCTATTCTAAAAAAGAGTTCAGTTCAGTTCAGTCACTCACTTGTGTCCAACTCTTTGCGACCCCATGAATCGCAGCACGCTAGGCCTCCCTGTCCATCACCAACTCCCAGAGTTCACTCAGACTCACATCCATCAACTCAGTGATGCCATCCAGCCATCTCATCCCCTTCTCCTCCTGCCTCCAATCCCTCCTAGCATCAGAATCTTTTCCAATGAGTCAACTCTTCACATGAGGTGGCCAAAGTACTGGAGTTTCAGCTTCAGCATCATTCCTTCCAAAGAAATCCCAGGGCTGATCTCCTTCAGAATGGACTGGTTGGAGTTACAGTTTTCCTACTTATCACCTTAATCAGAATTTTGTTTCATCTTGGGGTTCCTTTCAACGGTTCTAAGACAAAGCTAGTGGGGGTGAACTTCCTCAGCATTTATTTGTCTGGGAAATCTTGTATATCTCTGTCATGTCTGAAGGACAACTTTGCTGGATAGAGTATTTTTGGCTGATGGTTTTTATTTTTTAATACTTTGAATATGTCCTTCTATTCTCTCCTAACCTCTAGAGTTTTGGCTGAAAATTTGCTGATAGTCTAATGAAGGTTCTCTGTAGATTACCATCTTTTCTCCCTGAAATTCAAAAGGGAACTTATGTCTTTATCGTTGACTTTCAACAGTTTTAACATAATGTGTCTTGAAGAAGGTCTTTTGCATTGCAATAATAAGGTTTTTGATTGGCTTCATTGGTTTATATATACAGTTTCTTCTCCTGGTTTGGGAAATTCTCAGCCATTATTTCTTTAAACATACTCTTTGTTCCCTTGTCACTCTCTTCTCCTTTTGGAATATCCACTATTTTTATTTTGGCTTTTCTAATGGAATTAGTTTAGTAGAATTTCACTGAAAAAAAAAAAAAAGAAAAGAAATCTAGTTCACTCTCCTCTTCTATCTGAACATTCCTAGATTATATCTTCCAACTTGCTAAATCTCTCTTCTATCTGATCTGATTGTTTCCAGTGTGATCTAAGGTATTCTTCATCTCATTTATTGAGTTCTTCAGCCTGCAATGTGGGAGACCTGAGTTCAATCCCTGGGTTGGGAAGATCCCCTGGAGAAGAGAAAGGCTACCCACTTCAGGTCTGGAGAATTCCATGGGGTTGCAAAGAGTCAGACATGACTGCGCAACTTTCACTCACTCTTTCAGCTCCAGAATCTGTTTGGTTCTTTTTTAGAGTTTTAATTGTTTTGGTAAAATACTCTTTCTCTTTGTTAATTTTATTCCTGAGATCATTGTATTTCTTTTATGAGTTCTGCTGTAGCTTACTGAATTTTATGATAACAGTTCTTTTGAAATCTTTATGTTAGATCATGCTATTTCATGTCTTTGTGTTTGCTTGCTGGAAAATTGTCTTTTCCTTTGTGTGATACCATATTGCCATTATTTTTCTTGTGTTTGATGAGTTGTTCCTATGCCTCTTCATTTGAAGTAGTGAAAGCTTTTCTTATTTAGGTAAAGCTTTGTTTATTTTGATTCTAACAGGTTGGTAGTTGGGTGCCTTCCATTTGTTTTTCAAAAGACTACATTATATACAAGTTTCTTTTTTATTCCTTTTATAGGGGCTGAGGAAGATAAGATCAGACATGGTAAAAAGAAAGGTTAGTGGCACAGTGAGGGGAAGTGTGCACTTAGCATTTAGAGCTTTGAGGGAGGCATCCATGACTGATAAGGCATCTTTGGATATGGGGTCCCAGAGGTCTAGGTCAGAATCCAGGGAGACCACAGGAGAATTTCCCTTCAGAGCTGTATGCCAGTCTCTTTCCTTTCCCTCCCACATCACCGAGTCTCTCTTCAGATAGCAGGTCTCTCTAGCTGCAGGACATGTGGCAGGACATGCCCCACTCACCACCTTCATCACCACTTGCTCTGACAGGAAAGTAGTGCTGTCTCACATGGTGTTTGACCCGGTACCACTTCTGCTGTCACTCCCTTACTCTGCAGCCTCCAGGGTCCAATCTACCCACTTCTGTGGGTACTGATGGATGTATCTCTTGGGTGATCTGGGAGGCTGTATTGAGATGCTTTTTTTTCAGTTATCAGTGTCCAGTTAGTTGTAAGCTGAAGAAGAGAGAAAAAAAGAACAACTACATCATCATAATGGTGATATAACCTTCAGATTTCTTTTTATTGAGGTTAGCATTTGAAGATCATATTATGGTTTGAAGGTTGTTTAGTGCTATAAGGTGTCATTTCTTCTAAGACTTTTCAGGATATAGAGCTAAATAAATGTATTGCTTTGGAAATGAAAATAAACTTTAGTTTATATCAATATTTTGACTCTAAGATTACAAGAAATTTACTTAATTGCTTTGAATTTATCTTTTTAATACGATTTATATTTTAACCACTTTTCTCTTGCTTTTAAAAATCTTTGTTCCTCATGATATTAAAATATCTCTTGTCAATTCCACATGCATATTTAATAGTTTAGATATAACAAATGCAATGTTACTACTCACAATTCTAGTCTTGAATACCAGCTCAGATCTCTTTCACTTATTTCTGTCACTGTCCACCATGAGTAGGTAAACAGTAAATTTGAATATTTGAACCAAGAATAAGCTTTTATGGCAATAATGCCCTGTCATGAGGCTGGATAATTTTTCATAGATGAGCAATGCAGCTGGGAATACACACTATGTTAAAAACATACATTCTTCCTACTAGCACCATCTCAAGACAAAATTACAAAAAGGGGCATAAAGAATACAAATGCTGTCTTGTCATTAAAACTCTAATAGACTGTTACACGAGTCTCACAGACTTTATGTGGGAATTGAAATCAAGTCAGGAAAATCCCAACATTTTACATGTCCATCACTTCACGGACACGGAAGTCCTGAATCCTCTTTCCAGTGTCTGGTCCATCTGTCTCTTTCATCATTAGAACATGCGCTCTCAGCTTCTCTTTTGCTCAGTTAGCTTGTATTATATTTCTAATCCTTTCTTTTCTACCTCAGCACACCAACTGTGTGCTCTTATTCTTCATTTATTTTCAAATTGTTTACATTTAGTACACCATTTAAAAGACAACTGGAATTTGAAACAATAAATGACAACAAACATAAAGTAAAAACTTTAGCAACTTCCATTTTTCAGCAATACTTCCTATGATTGTTTCCTGTTTCTTTTTTCCATGTTAAGAAATTGATGACTTTCTGAAATTGACTTAGAAGAAGATATTTACATATCCTTTTTTGTAGATGGATGAATCTTTTAAAATTATGTAGTCATTCTAGAGCATAGTTCAACTTCCCATGTATAAAATGGTATAAATGGAAGAGTCAAACATCAATGATTACATTTATGTTCTCCAGAATAAAATACAGTAGTGAAATATTGAGACTAATATGTGCAAAAGTCTGAGGGAAGAGATTATATGTCTATATAATCTATATGATGATTAATCTATATTAAACATAAAAAATATAGGCAATATTTCAAAGAATAATCAAGATCTCTGAAGTAAGTGGCAGTGTGAAGATAGATATTTCACATTGAAAGAATCAGCTGCTGATACTAATAGGGCAAAAAGAAAACAAATTCTTCTCATCTCTGGTGACTAGGGAGTCTCACCAACAACTGTGTTGATGAACTTTTGAGAGTTGCAATGTCACCAGCACCAAACAGATGGTGAGTAGGAGAGGTAGGCTGGCAAAGTCTTCCTCTTGAAGAAGTGAGTGTTTATAGTAAAAGAGTAAAGGCATATTTCACAGTGTTCCTTAATTTATAGAATAAGATTCAGATAAGAATGCACACAAATCTCATTTTAGATCACCAAAGCCACAGCTCTGGAAGCAGAAGCCTAAGAGAAACTAGCATTAAGCTCAGATATTACTGCAGAGGGAATCACTAGACTCTCTTCTGGAGTCTTAGCTAGGATCTAGTGTGTGTGTGTGTGTGTGTGTGTGTGTGTGTATAACATGATGGCACAGTTCTCTATTTAATTCTTAGGAAGAGTAACTGCAGACCCCTAATGAATCTAATAAAAGTCCAGTTGAGTAATAGACAGCCAACAAGCATAAACCATGATAAGGACAAGAGATAAATGACAACAGGGAGTCCAAGCACATTAGTGAAAATAACCAAGGGAAAGTGATTAATTTCCTTATTATAAAGGACCATGATATTATAAGAAAACACAAGAAAATATCGAGGGATTGCTTATTTAGATATAACAAAACTCAGAAGTCATAAGAAAATTGGCATTTCAATAGGAAAAAATATATATAATTAATAAATCAAAAAGTTGTTACAGAGTAGAAGAAATTGTAGCTTATTTTAGACAAGGTTAACATTGCAGAATGTATTGAGAACTTCTGTGGATTAGTAAGACAAAACAAAATAAGCCAATATCATTGTTATTTAAATAAATCATGATGCACATAATTAGAAGAACAAGGAGTAATATTTACATGAATAAATATTCAGTCTTACTGGTGATAGAATTACTAATTTTAGGTTGCTACTTTATAGAAATAATATTATGCATAGATATCTTATTGGAAGTATGAATTAGAATCTTCCTTTATGGATTTACTATGATAGCAAAAATATCAGAATAACTTTTATAAATATTAATAGGAAAACTGTTAATAAAACTTTAGTGTGTCTGTATTGGAGGACATTGCAATTTAAGAGCAACATATAGCAACATATAACATGAAAGGACCCCATGCTGCCGCTGCGGCTAAGTCACTTCAGTCGTGTGTGACTCTGCGTGACCCCATAGACGGCAGCCCACCAGGCTCCCCCATCTCTGAGATTCTCAGGCAAGAACATTGAAGTGGGTTGCCATTTCCTTCTTCTGATGTCTATATATGAAGGTGAAGGTGAAGTTGCTCAGTCGTGTCCGACTCTTTGCGACCCCATGGACTGTAACCTACTAGGCTTCTCCGTCCATGGGATTTTCCAGGCAAGAATACTGGAGTGGATTGCCATTTCGTTCTCCAGGGGATCTTCCCGACCCAGGGATCGAACCCAGGTCTCCCACATTGGAGGCAGATGCTTTAACCTCTGAGTCACCAGGGAAGTGTCTATATTTGAAGATATATTTTAAAATATATTTTATTTTATTTTTTTTTCAATTAAAAGTATAGGTAAGGGAAAGGAGCCTTTGCCTATACTTTTAATTGGGAAAAATTAAAGAAAATATTTTTTAAAATATATCTTCATATATAGACATATATGTGTGTAAATATGCAGCATAAAAATATATAGTGAAGAAGGAACCTCGAAGCAATACATATAATCTCTGAAAGTTGATCACTTCACAGAAGAGAAATGCTTTTTGGATATTTGAAGAGAGTCTTTCTGCTTGTTCTATATTTTTAAAAAATATTTTTAATCTTTCTACAAAATCATTAATGATTTACTTGCATAACATTGCAAAATACATAAGTTAAAAATTAAAATATACAAAGAATTTCAGGGAAAAATAATGTATATGAAATTCTTAACACTATTTTCATGAACTCTTTATTGCCAAAATCAGACTTAAATTGAAGAAAATGGGGAAAACCACAAGACCATTCAGGTATGACCTAAATCAAATCCCTTATTATACAGTGGAAGTGAGAAATAGATTTAAGGGACTAGATTTGATAGAGAGAGTGCCTGATGAACTATGGACGGAGGTTCATGACATTGTATAGGAGACAGGGATCAAGACCATCCCCATGGAAAAGAAATGCACAAAAGCAAAATGGTTGCTTGAAGAGGCCTTACAAAGAGCTGTGAAAGAAGAGAAGCAAAAAGCAAAGGAGAAAAGGAAAGATATTCCTATCTGAATGCAGACTTCCAAAGAATAGCAAGAAGAGATAAGAAAGCCTTCTTCAGTGATCAATGCAAAGAAATAGAGGAAAACAACAGAATGGGAAAGATTAGATTTCTCTTCAAGAAAGTTAGAGATACCAAGGGAACATTTCATTCAAAGCTGGGCTCAATAAAGGACAGAAAAGGTATGGACCTAACAGAAGCAGAAGATATTAAGAAGAGGTGGCAAGGATACACAGAAGAACTGTACAGAAAAAGATCTCCACAACCCAGATAATCATGATGGTGTGATCACTCACCTAGAGCCAGACATCCTGGAATGTGAAGTCAAGTGGGCCTTAGAAAGCATCACCACAAACAAAGTTAGTGGAGGTGATGGCATTCCAGTTAAGCTATTTCAAATCCTGAAAGTTGATGCTGTGAAAGTGCTGCACTCAATATGCTAGCAAATTTGGAAAACTCAGCAGTGGCCACAGGACTGGAAAAGGTCCGTTTTCACTCCAATCCCAAAGAAAAGCAATGCCAAAGAATGCTCAAACTACCACACAATTGCACTCATCTCACATGCTAGTAAAATAATGCTCAAAATTCTCCAAGCCAGGCTTTAGCAATACATGAACTGTGAACTTCCTGATGTTCAAGCTGTTTTTCAAAAAGGCAGAGGAACCAGAGGTCAAATTGCCAACATCTACTGGATAATCAAAAAAGCAAAAGGGTTCCAGAAAAACATTTATTTTACTTTATTGACTATGACAAAGCCCTTGACTGTGTGGACCACAATAAACTGTGGAAAATTCTGAAAGAGATGGGAATACCAGACCATCTGACCTGTCTCTTGAGAAATCTATATGCAGGTCAGGAAGCAGCAGTTAGAACTGTACATGGAACAACAGACTGGTTCCAAATAAGAAAAGGAGTATGTCAAAGCTGTATATTGTCATCCTGCTTATTTAACTTATATGCAGAATACATTATGAGAAACACTGGGCTGGGAGCACAGGCTGGAATCAAGATTGCCAAGAGAGATATCAATAATCTCAGATATGCAGACAACACCACCCTTATGGCAGAAAGTGAAAAGGAACTAAAATGCCTCTTGATAAAAGTGAAGGAAGAGAGTGAAAAAGTTGGCTTAAAGCTCAACATTCAGAAAATGATCATGGCATCTGGACCCACCACTTCATGCCAAATACATGGGGAAATGGTGGAAACAGTGTCAGACTTTATTTTGGGGGGGGCTCCAAAATCACTGCAGGTGGTGACTGCAGCCATGAAATTAAAAGATGCTTACTCCTTGGAAGGAAAGTTATGACCAACCTAGACAGCCTATTTGAAAGCAGAGACATTACTTTGCCAACAAAGTTCCATCTAATCAAGGCTATAGTTTTTGCATTGGTTATATATGGATGTGAGAGTTGGACAGTGAAGAAAGCTGAGTGCTGAAGAATTGATGCTTTTGAACTTTCGTGTTGGAGAAGACTCTTGAGAGTCCCTTGGACTGCAAGGAGATCCAACCAGTCCATCCTAAAGGAGATCAGTCCTGGGTGTTCATTTGAAGGACTGATGCTGAAGCTGAGACTCCAGTACGTTGGCTACCTTATGGGAAGTGTTGACTTATTGGAAAAGACCTTGCTGCTGGGAAGAATTGGGGGCAGGAGGAGAAGGGAGCGACTGAGGATGAGATGGCTGGATGGCATAACCAACTCAATGGACATGGGTTTGTGTAGACTCTGGAAGCTGGTGATGCATAGGGAGGCCTGGCATGCTGCAATTCATGGTGAGAGGGTAACAGGCAGGAAGACCAGGGGTCTCCAAATGGAGGAAGTACTCTGCAGGTGTCAGACATTTTTATCTCTCTTAAGTGGCAGGAGGAAACAAGCTAGCTATGTTTTTTTCTTCTCTATACAAAACTAAAAGGAGGTTTCTCTTAAAATACTGTGTTGCCATAATGACACAAGGTTTCACCTGAAGTTAACTGTTCTCAAACTTTGAGATAACCAATGCATGTTTCTTATGGAAATGTTTGTCTTAAACTATTTTAATGTACTATGCATTTACCCCAGACTCTGTCTTCAAGTCGGTTCCACCTAATGGCTCAGAACCTACTTGACAAACCAGTATGTTATACTCAGATATTGTTCCCCTAATCTATGTAAATGAAACTATTTGTGTGGTAATCTGCCCTTCTATAAGATTCAAGTTAACCATTTTATGCCCCGGGATGAATCGTCTGGTGTCAAGATTATCCCCAAATGCATATTATGGGTGAGGAGCCTGGTGCCATTCTGAGTTTTAACACATTCCTTTCTTTCATTAACAGACTGCTAGTGACTATATAACATCTAGCTGAAGACTAGCATGGGGGTACTCTTTCTGCCCCCTTCTGATGCCTATATCAGAATTGTTCTCTAACTCCTTTGTACTTTAATAAAACTTTATTACATGAAAGCTCTGAGCTTTCAAGCCTCATCTCTGGTCCTGGACTGAATTCTTCTCCTCCGGAGGCCAAGAATACCAGCATGTTTTCGTTAAGCAACAACCTTTCAATGACATCACAAAGAGTTGGACACGACTGAGCGACTAAAATGAACTGATTTTTATTCCTTGACAAGTTAATCAGGCAGTAATAAACAGTAAACTTGAGTGAATAACATAATAATTAGAAGGATGGAGTGAGGAGGGAAACCATGGGGAAACAAGAAAAAAATTAAAGCAGTTGTTAAGAGGATGGATCACACAAACAGACTGCATGAGTACAGATGCTACTTTGTCACTTAGTACCTGTGTGACCTTGGGCAGGTGCCAGATCATGTTGGTACCTGTTTTCTGGACTTTTAAATGAAATGATAAAAAGGTAGATAACTTATGAAATGTTATGTAGATGAAATGAATTAATGAGAGTAATATTCTGATATAAATGCACATGTATATATATCATGTAGAAGATGATAGTTTGTTATTTGATAGCTTGTAGTGTTATTTATATCTCTTTTTGTTTTAAAAATTTGTAGGTGTTTAAAAATTTTTTTTGTCAGTCAATCAGTCAGTTCTAACTGCATATCTGAGGTTATTGATATCTCTCCTGGCAATCTTGAGTCCAGCTTGTGCTTCTTCCAGCCCAACGTTTCTCATTATGTGCTCTGCATATAAATTAAATAAGCACGGTGACAATATACAGCCTTGAAGTACTCCTTTTCCTATTTGGAACTGCTGCTTCTTGAACTGTATTTTATTTTGTACTGGAGTATAATTGCTTTACAATGTTTAATTTTAGGTGTACAGTGTAGTGATTCAGTTATTCATATACCTATTTGTGTTTTATTTTAATGGGCATTCTGTCTTCATTTATCTCATCTAAAATATATTCATTCTAAAGTTACAGTGCTTCATAAAATTAATTTCATTGAAAATGTATTTATGTTTTTCTGATTCATCCTATTGGTTGCCTTTCTTAGCATTAGGTTCTCAAATATATTTTATCGTGACTTACAGACCTATTTTGAATATATGTTTTAAAAATGTCTTTAATTTCATTTTTTTTTTAGTAATTGAAGGAAAGGTGACTTACAATGTTGTGTTTGTTAGTTTCTGGTGTACAGAAAAGTGACTCAGTTTTATATCTACATATATTTCATATTTTTTCATTATGGTTTATTAGAAGGTATTGAATCCAGTTACCTGTGCTATAAAGTAGGAACCTATCGTTTATCTACTTTATATATGGTGGCTTACATGGAACAACAGACTGGCTCCAAATAAGAAAAGGAGTACATCAAGGCTGTATATTGTCACCCTGCTTATTTAACTTATATGCAGAGTACATCATGAGAAACGCTGGACTGGAAGGAATACAAGCTGGAATCAAGACTGCCGGGAGAAATATCAATAACCTCAGATATGCAGATGACACCACCCTTATGGCAGAAAGTGAAGAGGAACTAAAAAGCCTCTTGATGAAAGTGAAATTAGAGAGTGAAAAAGTTGGCTTAAAGCTCAACGTTCAGAAAACGAAAATCATGGCATCCGGTCCCATCACTTCATGGGAAATCGATGTGGAAACAGTGTCAGACTTTATTTTTTTGGGCTCCAAAATCACTGCAGATGGTGATTGCAGCCATGAAATTAAAAGACGCTTACTCCTTGGAAGAAAAGTTATGACCAACCTAGATAGCATATTCAAAAGCAGAGACATTACTTTGACGAATAAGGTTCATCTAGTCAAGGCTATGGTTTTTCCAGTAGTCATGTACGGATGTGAGAGTTGGACTGTGAAGAATGCTGAGCGGCAAAGAATTGATGCGTTTGAACTATGATGTTGCAGAAGACTCTTGCGAGTCCCTTGAACTGCAAGGAGATCCAACCAGTCCATCCTAAAGGAGATCAGCCCTGGAATTTCTTTGGAAGGAATGACGCTAAAGCTGAAACTCCAGTACTTTGGCCACCTCATGAGAAGTGTTGACTCATTGGAAAAGACTCTGATGCTGGGAGGTATTGGGGGCAGGAGGAGAAGGGGACGACCGAGGATAAGATGGCTGCATGGCATCACGGACTCGATGGACATGGGTCTGAGTGAACTCCGGAAGTTGGTGATGGACAAGGAGGCCTGGCATACTGCGATTCATGGGGTCGCAGAGTCGGTCACGACTGAGTGACTGAACTGAATACAAACTCCTAATTTATCCCCACAATCTTTTTCTCTTTGGTAGCTATAAGTTTGTTTCTATGTTTGTGAGTCTGTTTCTCTTTGTAAATAAGTTCATTTGTATCATATTTTAGGTTCCATAATTAGCTAATATCATATGAGTTCACAGCCTTTTCTACCAGGTCCCACCCTAACTGTGTCTGTGTCTGTTTGCCCTGTACAGATCCAACCCTGGAGCTAGCTGGTGACTCCAGTAAATTCTTCTTGAGAAAATACCTTCTTCCTTAGGCACAGTTTCTATAATCTTTACCTCCTGGTGTAGATGGGGTATAGAACTTTTCTCTCTGAGAGCAGGCAGGGAGGAAGCAAGGAGAACACCCCAAGCTTTGGTTTCATGTTGTACCCTGGTGTTTTCTCCATCCCACATAGATAGTTTTGGCTCTCTGAACTGAGAAACTAGAAGGCTCACAACTTTAGCATGAGGTTTAAATTCTGTTCTATTCTTGAGCATGCACACTTTCTTGTCGTATTATTATTATTTTGTTGTTTGAAGTACAAGATATGTCCAAGGTGTGATCACTCTCAACTTTATTGACTTAACCATTTTAGTCTGATTTCTACATGCCCATCAAAGTCCTAGCAAGAACTTTGCAAGAATATGATGGGTCACTTAACTGGGGTATTTTCAGTCCTCACCTTACATAGCAGTATTTGAAATAGCTAAATTAGTCCCTCCTTCTTGAAGTTATTTTCCCTTGGTTTATGTGATATAATATTCTGATTTTCAGCTTACCTTTCTGGTTAGGAATTTTTAGTTGTATTTACCAATTATTTTTATTTACCTGTCTTCTAAAACCAAGTTACTTAGCATTGAGTACTGTGCCATATTTTCCTGTTTCTCATGGTCTATCATGAATGTAGCATGGTGGTTATGAGTGCAGAGTCTTCAGGAAGAATGCAAAGTTTTTGAATTCATTTACAGGTTTTATGGTCTTTGCTTGGCAGATGCTTAATTTCCTGTGTCCCAGATTCATCACCTGTAAAATGGAGTTGATAATATTTAGGTTAAATTGTGTTTTGACTATTAATTGAGTTAACACATCCAAAACACTTAGCACTGTGGTTTAGTACTCAATGCATCTTAGAAATTAGTTCTGTTATCCTGTGCTATCTATATAGCACATGGGTGAGAGATCAGGGGCTCAATTCTAAACATCATATGTTTGAAGTACATATTACAGAACCAATTGCATATATCAAGTTGGAAGGGAGATAGAAGGAATTATAAATTTGGATGTTTTATAATATATAATTCCTTCTATCTCACTTGCAACTTGACGTATGCAACTGGTTCTGTAATATGTACTTCAAACATATGGTGACAAGAATTGAGCCCCCGATCTCTCACTGTGTGCTCTCCATTGCTTTTCTACATTTTAGTAAAGGGTTACCAGTGTTAAAATTAAAAAGAGGAACTTTCCTAATGGTCCAGTGTTTAAGAATCTGCCTGCCAGTGCAGGGGGCATGGGTTTCATTCCTGGTCTGGGAAGATTCCACATGCCTCAAGGCAACTAAGCTCATGCACCTACTGCGACTGCATGCCCTATAGCCCACACTCCACAACAAGGGAAGCCACAGCAATGAGAAGCATGTGCACACAACTAGAGACTAGTCCATGTGGCAGGGAAAAGCCAGTTCTGACTCCATGTTGGAACTATTTCTTTGACTTGGTTTCCATTTCTTTTGTTATTTAATCATTCATAATGGCCTGCCTCAGAAAACCCTGCCCATATGATTGCCTTTTGAAATGCCTTCAAGACTTTGTCCACCTGTGGATGACAGGAAGGAATAAATTAATAAATCTCCTACTTGAAGCTGCCATTCCAGGAGATATTTGGAAGATTAATGGCCTTTTAACTTCATTTTCTCACCTCCACTCATCTCTGTTCTGTAAAACAATATGACATCCTGATCCTCATAAAATGATTATTTTGAGACATTAGTCTGCTGTCTTCTTGGTCAGCTAGCTTTCCAAATAAAGTCATATTTCCTGCCTCAACAGCTTGTCTCTCAGTTAATTGGCCTGTCCTGTGGCAAGCAAAGAGAGCTTGGATTCAGTAACATTCTCACTTGCCACACTAGAGAAATTGTGTGCACCCATAAATTAAAAAAACAAAAAAAAATCCGAGAGAGATTCTTCAGTTTTTCCTTCATCTCTACTATAGACTATCACCAAGCCTTTCCAGTTTTATTTGCATGGTTCTAAGGAATCAAGATTGCTGGGAAAAATATCAATAACCTCAGATATGCAGATGACACCATCCTTATGGCAGAAAGTGAAGAGGAACTAAAAAGCCTCTTGATGAAAGTGAAAGTGGAGAGTGAAGAAGTTGGCTTAAAGCTCAACATTCAGAAAATGAAGATCATGGCATCTGGTCCCATCACTTCATGGGAAATAGATGGGTAAACAGTGGAAACAGTGTCAAATTTTATTTTGGGGGGGCTCCAAAATCACTGAGAATGGTGACTGCAGCCATGAAATTAAAAAACACTTACTGCTTGGAAGAAAAGTTATGACCAACCTAGATAGTATATTGAAAAACAGAGACATTATTTTGCCAACAAAGGTCCATCTAGTCAAGGCTATGGTTTTTCCTGTGGTCATGTATAGATGTCAGAGTTGGACTGTGAAGAAGGCTGAGTGCTGAAGAATTGATGCTTTTGAATGGATCTAATTAAAATTAAAAGCTTCTGCATAACAAAGGAAACTATAAACAAGGTGAAAAGACAGCCTTCGGAATGGGAGAAAATAATAGCAAATGAAACAACTGACAACTAATCTCAAATATATATAAGCAACTCATGCAGCTCCTGTCTCTTATACACATCTAGATGTGTATAAGAGACAGGTCCTGTGGCAAGCAAAGAGAGCTTGGATTCAGTAACATTCTCACTTGCCACACTAGAGAAATTGTGTGCACCCATAAATTAAAAAAACAAAAAAAAATCCGAGAGAGATTCTTCAGTTTTTCCTTCATCTCTACTATAGACTATCACCAAGCCTTTCCAGTTTTATTTGCATGGTTCTAAGGAATCAAGATTGCTGGGAAAAATATCAATAACCTCAGATATGCAGATGACACCATCCTTATGGCAGAAAGTGAAGAGGAACTAAAAAGCCTCTTGATGAAAGTGAAAGTGGAGAGTGAAGAAGTTGGCTTAAAGCTCAACATTCAGAAAATGAAGATCATGGCATCTGGTCCCATCACTTCATGGGAAATAGATGGGTAAACAGTGGAAACAGTGTCAAATTTTATTTTGGGGGGGCTCCAAAATCACTGAGAATGGTGACTGCAGCCATGAAATTAAAAAACACTTACTGCTTGGAAGAAAAGTTATGACCAACCTAGATAGTATATTGAAAAACAGAGACATTATTTTGCCAACAAAGGTCCATCTAGTCAAGGCTATGGTTTTTCCTGTGGTCATGTATAGATGTCAGAGTTGGACTGTGAAGAAGGCTGAGTGCTGAAGAATTGATGCTTTTGAACTGTGGTGTTGGAGAAGACTCTTGAGAGTCCCTTGGACTGCAGAGAGATCCAACCAGTCCATTCTGAAGATCAGCCCCGGGATTTCTTTGGAGGAAATGATGCTGAAGCTGAAACTCCAGTACTTTGGCCACCTCATGTGAAGAGTTGACTCATTGGAAAAGATTCTGATGCTGGAAGGGATTGGGGGCAGGAGGAGAAGGGGACGACAGAGGATGAGATGGCTGCATGGCCTCACGGACTCGATGGATGTGAGTCTGAGTGAACTCCGGGAATTGGTGATGGACAGGGAGGCCTGGTGTGCTGTCATTCATAGAGTCGCAGAGTCAGACACGACTGAGCGACTGAACTGAACTGAACTGAGTGAAGTTATTTTACATCTGCAGCTTCAGTTTGCATTTCCTCCTGCCTTAATGACCCTGACAATGACAGGATTGCTTCTTACCTCCTATTCATTCTCCACACAGAGGTTAGAATGACCATTTTATAAGGAAGTGAGTAGAAATGAAAGGTGATATATGCATTGGTTTAGCATATACTATGATTCCTTAGTGGCTCAGATGACACAGAATCCTGCAGTGCAGGAGATCTGGGTTTGAACCAGGGAATCAGGAAGATTCCCTGGAGAAAGGAATAGCTATCCACTCCAGTATTCTTGGAAAATTCCATGCCTGGAGAATTCTATGGACAGAGGACCCTGGTGGGCTACAGTCCATGAGGTCAACCCACAAAGAGTCAGATACGACTAAATGACTTTCACTCTTACTTCATTTTCAACATGCACTACTCTAGAAGTAATGGTATGGACCTAACAGAAGCAGACAATATTAAGAACATGGCAAGAATGCACAGAAGAACTATCCAAAAAAGATCTTAATGACCCAGAAAACTGTGATGATGTGATCACTCACCTAGAGCCAGACGTCCTGGAGGGTGCAGTTGAGTGGATGAAACTGGAGCCCATTATACAAAGTGAAGTAAGCCAGAAAGAAAAATACCAATATAGTATACTAATGCATCTATATGGAACTTAGAAAGATGGCAATGATAACCCTGTATGTGAGACAGCAAAAGAGACACAGATGTATAGAACAGTCTTTTGGACTCTGTGGGAGAGGGCGAGGATGGGATAATATGGGAGAATGGCATTGAAACATATAAATTATCATATGTGAAATGAATCGCCAGTCCTGGTTCAATGCATGAGACAGGGTGCTCAGGGCTGGTGCACTGGGATGACTCATAGGGATAGGATGGGGAGGGAGGTGGGAGAGGGGTTCAGGATAGGGAACACATGTACACCCATGGCAGATTCATGTCAATGTATGTCAAAAACCAATAGAATATTGTAAAGTAAATAAATAAAACTGGAAAAAATAAATATCAAATTCCTATTAAAATTATATATATATATATTCCACTATTTTAAAAAAAGTGAAAGAGGAGAGTGAAAAAGCTGTCTTCAAACTGGACATTCAATAAACGATCATGTCATCCAGTCCCATCACTTCAAGACAAATAAATGGGGAAACAATGACATCAGTGACAGACTTTCTTTTCTTGGGTTGCAAAATCACTGAGACATTTCTTTGGCAACAAGGGTCTGTCTAGTCAAAGCTATGATTTTTCCAGTAGTCATCTATGAATGTGAGAGTTGGACCATAAAGAAAGCTGAACACTGAAGAACTGATGCTTTTAAACTGTGGTGTTGGAGATGATTCTTGAGAGTTCTTTAGACTACAAGGAGATAAAATCTGTCAATCCTAAAGGAAATCAGTCCTGAATATTCATTGGAAGGACTGATGCTGAAGCTGAAGTTCCAGTATTTTGGCCACCTGACGCAAAGAACTGACTCATTGGAAAAGACTGTGATGCTGGGAAAGAGGGAAGGCAGGAGGAGAAGGGAATTACAGAAGATGAGATGGTTGGATGGAATCACCAACTCAATGGACACGAGTTTGAACAAGCGGAGTTGGTGATGGACAGGGAAGCCTGATGTGCTGAAGTATATGGGGTTGGAAAGAGTCAGACACAATTGAGCGACTGAACTGACTGATTCCAGAAGTGATTTTCCTTTAACTGTTTCTGAGACTTCAGTGTAAATAAACAGAGTCTTGAGTGTACAAAACATCCCTTCAAAATCACATCCAAAATGAATTTTCATTAAAGAGAATAACCTGAAATTAGGGAACATTATTTTCAGATAAGTAACAAGTGTAATGAAGTCATTTTTAAATATATGCTGGGTGCAATGGAAAACAAATATAATATATATTAGATTAAGAAATATGTCTGTAAAAGTAATCTATAAAATTAAAGAAGTTAATACAGGAATAGACAAGTCATTGGCAAAGTACAAAATCTCCACAATAGCCATAGTAGTTGTTCCAGGGATAGAAAGATAATAATCCAGTTGAAGTTAATCAGAAATTGAGGAAATAAGAGAAGAGAACAACACTAAGAAATTAGCATGATTCCGAAAGTTTAAGGAAATCCTTAGTGTGTTAAAGAGACAGGGAACTGGATACAGATCTTGGTACTTTGATGAGGGGCTTTAGGAGAAACTGATAAGGAAATTATCATTCAAAATGTTTGCCTTAGCTAAAACAGTAAGAAAGTGATAAATATGAGATACAAATTATGTGATAATATACTGTAAAAAATCTGTGATGCTAAGAATCAGAATTCCATGAAATAAAACTTCCATGAAAAAACTGTTTCATCTATTCTGAGAACTTAGTGATAATGACATTGAAGGTAAGACTACAAGAAAAAAAAAAATGTTTCAGACATAATGCAGCATTGCAGGGCCACTAACAAGTTTTAAAAACCCATACTTATTGTTCCAGCATGATGAGAGTGAACACATTCTCATAGAGAAAAAGTAATATAATGTAATAGGTAAAAATTTTTGGAAGACTAAATTTTAAAATGTACACAAAAAAGACTAGAAATCTGTCTTTAATTTTAGATAATAGGATTCTGAACAATACTACTAAATGTGAAACTTTTATATATGTTTTCACTCTATTTCCAGAATCCTCACAGTTAGTCACTTTCACGATTGCATCTAAAACTTGAACATACGTATGTGTGTAAAATTAAAATAACATTTTTCTCTGTGCAAATGTGTTCAGTTATGCAATAAATCTAAAGTATAGCCTAGAACTCATTTCCTTTCTGTGTATAGCCTAATGGGAAAATAGGAACAAAGGATGTGTTTTCTCCACACTGTAACAGATGGATGCTCACTTGCACAATGATGTGTTCCAAATAGACATAAGAAATTTTCAGTAAATGCAAACAGTATTGGTGTGCATTTTCAGTTTTTTCTACTACATATCTAATTAGAAGTACATTTATCTGATGAACAAGCAATTGGTTTCTGGATATAATTATAATTAAAGAGTCGGACATGACTGAGTGACTGAACTGAACTGAACTGAACTGATGGAGCACCCATGAATACTTGATTTAATCTTCCTGGTAAAGTTTTTAAGCAAAATAAGGATATAATGTCATTAACTGCATAGACTAGTTCAGTTGTCCTTTCCTGTTTTCAAAAGAATGAAGCTGACCTATAATAATAGTGCCCAGAAAATAAAGTATGAACTAAGGCTTGAGCAAAAATATTAAGGGGAATAAAATATTCTAGCTTTAATCTGCATGAGAACTGAAAATGCCCTACAAAAATAGTAATAATAATATGCAGTTTGTATTACTCTTCTTTCCTTGTAAAGCAGAAAAAGTTTAAAAATAAAAAATGAATTACTTCCAGTTCTCTGTTTGGCATGTAAGGAGAAAGTCATCACTCTGTCCTAACAAGTAGAAAACTGAACGCACAGAAAAATTAACATTTTTTTGAGCTCCATAAGAGAAGCAATGTTGCAGGGCAAATCATCACCTAAATTGGAGAGACAGTCAGATACGGAGAATCACAACTTAACAGAGCAGAAAACCACAAGCAGAAACTTCCACGGGAATCACTGCTAAACTCTTTTTTTTTTTTTTTTTGTAAATTGCTGGAGGCTCAAGGTGAAATAGTCTGAGCCTTAAAAACTCCAGGGGGAATACTGGAGATAAAAGCAAAAATAAACAAATAGGATCTAATTAAAATTAAAAGCTTCTGCATAACAAAGGAAACTATAAACAAGGTGAAAAGACAGCCTTCGGAATGGGAGAAAATAATAGCAAATGAAACAACTGACAACTAATCTCAAATATATATAAGCAACTCATGCAGCTCAATTCCAGAAAAATAAATGACCCAATCAAAAAATGGGCCAAAGAACTAAATAAACATTTCTCCAAAGAAGACATACAGATGGCTAACAAACACATGAAAAGATGTTCAACATCACTCATTATCAGAGAAATGCAAATCAAGACCACAATGAGGTACCAATTCACAGTAGTCAGAATGGCTGTGATCCAAAAGTCTACAAGCAATAAATGCTGGAGAGGGTGTGGAGAAAAGGGAACCCTCTTATACTGTTGGTGGGAATGCAACCTAGTACAGCCACTATGGAGAACAGTGTGGAGATTCCTTAAAAAACTTGAAATAGAACTGCCTTATGACCCAGCAATCCCACTGCTGGGCATACACACCGAGGAAACCAGAATTGAAAGAGACACATGTACCCCAATGTTCATCACAGGACTGTTTATAATAGCCAGGACATGGAAGCAACCTAGATGTCCATCAGCAGATGAATGGATATGAATGCTGTGGTACATATACACAATGGAGTATTACTCAGCCATTAAAAAGAATACATTTGAATCAGTTCTAATGAGATGGATGAAACTGGAGCCAATTATACAGAGTGAAATAAGCCAGAAAGAAAAACACCAATACAGTATGCTGCTGCTGCTGCTGCTAAGTCGCTTCAGTCGTGTCCGACTCTGTGCGACCCCATAGACAGGAGCCCAACAGGCTCCCCTGTCCCTGGGATTCTCCAGGCAAGAACACTGGAGTGGGTTGCCATTTCCTTCTCCATTGTGTGAAAGCAAAAAGTGAAAGTGAAGTCTCTCAGTCGCATCCGACTTCTAGCGACCTCATGGACTGCAGCCTACCAGGCTCCTCCATCCATGGGATTTTCTAGGCAAGAGTACTGGAGTGGCTTGCTATTGCCTTCTCCGCCAATACAGTATACTGACATATATATATGGAATTTCGAAAGATGGTAATGATGACCCTGTATGCGGGACAGCAAAAAGAGACACAGATGTATAGAATGGACTTTTGGACTCTGAGGGAGAGGGAGAGGGTGGGATGATTTGGGAGAATGGCATTGAAACGTGTATACTATCATGTAAGAAATGATGTGCCAGCCAATGTTCAATGCAGGATACAGGATTCTTGGGGCTGGTGCACTGGGATGACCCATAGATTTGGTATGGTGAGGGAAGTGGGAGGGGGGTTCAGGATTGGGAACTCATGTATACCCGTGGCGGATTCATGTTGATGTATGGCAAAACCAATACAGCATTGTAAAATAAAATAAAGTTAAAAAAAAAAAAAAAAAAACCTCCAGGGGGATGCATTCTTTTATGAGTTGGAGTTGGACCGGGTTCTCAGGGGAATATCAGAGAAAAATCTTAAAGTGCTTCTGGCCGAAGCAGGCTTAGACCCATGTTGATAAACCCCAAAACATCCTGTTCTTAACCATCTGCACTTAGGAGAAACTGTTTAGCCAGGGTCCAACCTGATGGCATTTTATTTGTGCCTAACTGACTTGGAGAAGGAAATGGCAACCCACTCCAGTACTCTTGCCTGGAAAATCCCATGGACGGAGGAGCCTGGTGGGCTGCAGTCCATGGGGTTGCTAAGAGTCGGACACGACTGAGCGACTTCACAACTGACTTGAGGAAGAAAGACAGACAGCTCCAGCCAACCTTAGTCAATCTGTCCCACCTAAGGGAGGAAAATCTGAGTCAAGAGGTGCAGTCTCAGAAAATATGAGACCTAATTACAGAATATAGAGTGTTTGCCCTACCCCATTATCTCACCACCAGATCACTAAAGGCGCTTTTACATCACTTTTTTTTTTTTTTTTTACCTATTACATTATGTCTAACTCTCAAGAAAAAAATTACAAGGAATACTGAAAGGTAAACAATGCACTTTGAAGAGACAGAAAAATCAGATTCATGTTCAGAACCAGATTTAGTCATGGCTGGGATGTCAGGATGATCAGATTAGGCATCTAAAACAACTATGACTAACCTGGTAGGGTTCTGATGAAAAAAATAGACAGCATGCATGAATAGACAGTCAATGAAGAGGAAAGATGGAAATTTAAAAATAATAACCAAGAAGAAATGTGGAGGATCAAAAATACTGAAACATAAATTGAAGAATTCCTTTGGTGGGCCTGCTAGTACAGAGCCATAGCTGAGGAAAGAATGTTGAACTAGAAGACATCTCAATAGAAACTTCAAAACTAAAAAGAAAAAAGACAAGAAATAGGACAGAATATCCATGAACAGTGAGACAATTGCAAAAGACATAACAGTTTTATGAATACTATATGGAAAAGAAAGAGAAAAAGAAACAGAAAAAGTGTTTAAAATTATAATGACTGATAATCTTCCTCCAAACTAATGTTAGACATCAAGGCACAGGTCTATGAAGCTCAAAGAAAACCACATAGGAAAAGTATCAAAAAATATTGTGTGTGTGTGCTTAGTCGCTCAGTCATGTCTGACTCTCTGTACCCCATGGACTGTAGCCATCAGGCTTCTCTGTCCATGGAATATCACAGGCAAGAATAATGGAGTATGTTGTCATTTCTTCCTCCTGGGGATTGTCCCAACTTAGGGATAGAACATACATCTCCTGAATCTCCTGCATTGGCAGGTGGATGCTTTACCACTGTGCCACCTGGGAAGCCTATCAAAAATACTACACTTAGAAGTCCATTGACAGATTTATGGATAAATTAATTGTCATAAATATATACAATGGAATATTACTCAGCCATTAAATCAGTGCATTTAAATCAGTCTTAATGAGGTGGATGAACCTAGAGTCTATTATACAGAGTGAAGTAAGTCAGAAAGGAAAAAAAAAATCATATATTAACATATATATATGTATATGGAATCTAGAAATATAGTACTTATGGGCCTATTTGCATGGCAGCAATGGAGATGCATACATAGAGAACACAGTTTTGGACACAGTGCGGGAAGGAGAAGGTAGGACAAATTGAGAGAATAGCATGAAAGTATATACATTGCCATATGTAAAATAGATAGCCTGTGGGAAATTACTGTATGATGCCAAGAGCTCAAGCCAGTGCTCTGTGACAACCTAGAGGGGTGGGATGAAGGGAGATGGGAGGGAGGCTCAAGAGGGATGGGACATATGTGTACCTATGGCTGATTCATGTTAATATATGACAGAAACTAATATTGTAAAGCAATTATCCTCCAATTAAAAATAAATAAAGTAAAAATATTACACCTAAAGCATCTAATCTTTAATCTATGTAAAGTCAAAGATAAAAAAAAGAATCTGAAAAGAAGTCAGTTAAAAAAATATCTATAGAAAAGCAAAGATAAGAAATATACCTCACTTCTCATGAAAACCCATGCAAATAAGATGGGAGTGGAGTGAAATATTTTAAGTGTTGAGAGAAGAAAATCTATCAAACTAGAATTCTGTGCTGTGCTGTGCCTAGTCTCTCAGTTGTGTCTGACTGTTTGTGATCCTACACAATGTAGCACACCAGACTCCTCTGTCCATGGGGATTCTCCAGGCAAGAATACTGGAGTGGGTTGTCATACTTTCCTCCAGGGGATTTCCCCAAACCAGGTATCCCTCATTGCAGGCAGATTCTTTACTGTCTGAGCCACCAGGAAAGCCCTAGAATTAATTCTGTATACTTTGATATTTCCCTTCGAAAGTGAAGGAGAAATAGAAACATTCTTAGACTAACAAAATTAGAAGAAATTTGTTGTCAGTAGACCCGTCTTACAAAAAATCTTAAAAATCCTTTAGAGAGAAAGGAAAAAATACAGGTCATAAATTTATATCCATGTAAAGAAGGGGAAATTGTCAGTGGAGGAACAAGTGAAAGTAAGCCTCAAATCTGAGGGCCTGGATTCTAGTCCCCCATCTGTGGGAGTTCAGGATACTGGAATTTTTTCGTCCTACTCATAATTGATGTAACAGATAATAGTTTCTTGAAAATGATAATACCAAAAATGCTTTTAATTACTTATGTATGTATGTATATAATTACACATTATATAACATGTATATATATATGCTGATGAGTAATTGTAGTGAATTATAGCAATAATATAACAGGTAGAGGGAGGAATTAGTATTATTTTGTTACTATAATTGAAACATGTATGATATCATGTAAGAAACAAATTGCCAGTCTAGGTTCGATGCAGGATACAGGATGCTTGGGGCTGGTGCACTGGGATGACCCAGAGAGATGATATAGAGAGGGAGGTGGGAGGGGTGTTCAGGACTGGGAACTCATGTACACCCGTGGTGGATTCATGTTGATGTATGGCAAAACCAATACAGTATTGTAAAGTAAAATAAAGTAAAATTAAAAAAAATAAGAGAGAGAGACTTGCAGTTCCTGTGAAGTGGTACAATATTATTTGAAAGTGAAAACTTGAATTAGCTCTAAATGCACATTGCAACTCTAGGGTAACCATTGAAAAAGTAAAAACAAAACAAAACCCACATGATGAAATCGACAGATTTTAAAAAAGCATTTGGCAAAATCCAATATACATTTGTTTAACATGATTCATGTATAATTCAAAAGGAGAGGAAATGGATTAAGGACATAGCATGGTACTTGAGATTGAGGATCACAGGTTTAGTGCAAGACTAGTATTGGTTGTCACTCCTTCATTCAGCACATGGGCTCAAGGAAGCTGTTATATAGCTGGATTAAACCACGTTGTAGTTTTGCAAAGCAGTTATGACAAAGAATGGTTATAATGATTGACTGTAGAATTAAGACAGATGAGGAGGGTAGTGAGTCCATTAAAAGAGTAGTGGCCAGAGAAAAGTGTTGGTTGAATCATTCCAGTGGTGATTCCTTTGAGTTGAAAGATCTGTGATCTAGAAGAAGTTGTTGGAGTTCATAGAGTAGATGGATAAAATTAAAGCTAAGAACAAGTTGTAGTAATGAAATGTATAAGATAAGCACAGGGATGATGACTGAAGTAAAGAGAAGAGAAAGATCATTTGAGGATAGGAATTTAGTGAGGACGTGGGAAGCCTAGGTGTTAGTATTAAAATCTCCAAAATTAAATAGGGTCAATGATTCAGATAAAGGATAGGAAGCCACTGGTTTTGCTGTAGGAAAGCCACAGTGGAAGATTGTGAGGGCATAGTCATACCTGATGGCATATTGAGTCTTGTTTTTGTTTTCTTGTGTCTAACTTTTGGAGCAGGAAAAAAAGTGATCTAAAATTAAACCAGGCATCAAAGACACCATCTCCACCTGCAGGCTTAGTGGCATAAAGTTTCTAAGAAGAAATAAAAAGGTGAGCCAATATTAGAAAAGTAAACAGGGAAGACACATGGTTCTATTAGGTCAAGGAGGAGAATGGACGATTTTGTGTAAGTATATATTGGATTGACCAAAAATTTCCTATGATTTTTTACATAAAAATAAAAGACACATTTTTCATTCTCACTAAGAACTTTACTGAAAAATGTATTCACTGTTTTGTTCTACTACCTTCTGTCATTTTACAGGCAACTTTATAGTCCTTCAGAGAACTGTAGCTTTTTTTTTCCATTAAGAAAGATTTGTCAAGAGCAAAATCAATGGAAATCTAAAGGTGCAATGTCTGGTGAATATAGTGGATGAATCAGAACGTCTCAACTAAGCTGTAATAGTTTTTGCCTGTTCATCAAATCATCAAAGAAACACATGGTCATACATTATCCTGATGGAAGACTGAGTTTTCTGTTGACTAATTCTGGACATTTTTCATCAAGTGCTGCTTTCAGTTAGTCTAACTAGGAGCAGTACTTGTTGAAATTAATCTTTTGATTTTCCAGAAGGAGTTCATAATAGAAGACTCCCTTCCAATCCTACCATATACACCATGTCACCTTCTTTGGATGAAGACCGTCTTTTGGTGTGGTTGGTGGTGGTTCATTACACTTGTCCCATATCTCTTCCATTCTACATTATTGTACAGCATCCATTTTTCATCCCTGTCACAGTTTGTTTTATTTTTTTAATTTATTTTTATTAGAGTTTATTTATTTTAATTGGAGGCTAATTACTTTACAATATTGTATTGGTTTTGCCATCCATCAACATGAATCTGCTACAGGTATACACGTGTTCCCCATCCTGAACCCCCTCCCACCTCCCTCCCCGTACTATCCCTCTGGGTCATGCCAGTGCACCAGCCCCAAGCATCCTGTATCATGCATTGAACCTGGACTGATGATTCATTTCATATATGATTTTACACATGTTTCAATGCCATTCTCCCAAATCATCCCACCCTCTCCCTCTCCCACAGAGTCCAAAGACTGTTCTATACATCTGTGTCTCTTTTGCTGTCTCGCATACAGGGTTATCATTATCATTTTTCTAAACTCCATATATATGTATTGCTGTTGCTGCTGCTAAGTCTCTTGAGTTGTGTCCGACTCTGTGCAACCCTATAGATGGCAGCCCACCAGGCTCCCTCATCCCTGGGATTCTCTAGGCAAAAATACTGTAATGGGTTGCCATTTCCTTCTCCAATACATGAAAGTGAAGTCAAAGTGAAGTCGTGCAGTTGTATCCGACTCTTAGCTACCCCATGGACTGCAGCCTGCCAGATTCCTCCATCCATGGGATTTTCCAGGCAAGAGTACTGGAGTGGGGTTAGTATACTGTATTGGTGTTTTTCTTTCTGGCTTACTAGACTCTGTATAAAAACAGAGTCTTTTCATTACATTTAAGTAGAAAATTACATGCGGAAATAAGGTTTTTTTTCCCTTCATTTATGTGAAACTCAAACATCAAACTGATTCACATAACCAAGCTGGTGCAAATGATTTTCAACCCTTGATTTGGATATTTTGAGTATGACAGCTATCTCCCACATAGCATGACATTAATTACTCTCAGTTAATGTCTTGATTTGATTGCTATTAACTTCAACTGGTCTACCTAACCGTGGAGCATCATCTAGTGAGAGATCTCCAGCACAAATCCTTGCAAAGCACTTTTGACATATTTAATCAGCCACAGTACCTTCTCCATACACTGCACAGATTTTTTTTTTTGCATTTCACTTTCATTTTTACCTTTCTTGAAGTAATAAAGCATAATATTTTGATATGCTGAAAATGTTGCTTTTTTCTTACATCTTCGATATTAAAATGGTTACACAAAAATTTACCAGTTTTGATAATTTTTTAATGTGACATCTGTCACAATAAAATCTAACAAGATGGTTTTGAATGAAGTTAAAAACAACTAAAAAAAATTATATAAAAGACAACCAAGTGCTGCTAGAGTCATCTTATGGAAAAAATACCAAATGAACATTTTGGCCAACCCAATATACATATATATATAACACATAGACATATGTACTTTTGCTGATAATGAACCATAAATTCCATAGAGAATATTGGAAGGATTCAGGAGCTTGGCATAGTTAGAAGGAAGGAGTACAAATGGGTATATAAGACAAATGGGTGTCTCGAGGGGTCTAGATTAAGAGATGAGAAGCAAAACATGGTATTTAATTTGATTTTGGGATGTATTTTTCTGTATATTCCAAGCACATATCTTTTTCCATGACTTATGTGTATATTTAAATATATATTTTGTGTGTATGTATAAGTATCATATGAATATGTACACACACATATATATATACACATACATTTGTCTCCATATACATATTGTGGGTAGTTTTTCAAGCTGTTGATTGCCTTTTATTTTTCCTTTATCCATGCTATCTTCCTCTATTAGTAAGTTTAGCTACTTTTATTATTTAGGTCTATTTATTCATTTTATGCAAAACATTTTCCTCCAGATATATTTTAAATATAATTTTTAAGTGTTGCACTTTATTTACAGTTCTTACAAAATATTGACTATATTCCCTGTGTTGTACAATATATTCTTGTAGCCCATTTACCTCCAATCATTTAGTTTTGTACTTTGGTCTTTGGAATTATGTTTAAGAAAGTTTTCTTCTCAAATTGATAAGCCCATTGTCCTAACACATTAACATCAATTTCCTCCTCTTTTTAGCTTTAATTTATAGGAGCTTTTCTTCCATTCAATCAATGTACTTGTGCCGGGGTCCAGCCCCCGCAGGATCCAGGGGAACCCGAAGGAGAAACGGCATCGGCAGATGATTTAGAGAGAGATAAGAAAAGAATGTTTTAGATAAGAAAATAGAGGAGAGAAAGAGGTTGATATTCCTTGGTTTACACAGAAAGCTAATAAAGTCTTAGAAGCCCAGGCAGGAAAGTGAACACAGAGAGTCTCTGTGTTCCAAGGGATCAGCCTGAAAAAGAGAGGGAGGGAGAGGGAGAGAGAAAGAAAGAAAGAGAAAAAAAGAAAAACGGTGTGATCAAGCTATTTTGGTGAGCAAGGCCCATTATTTTATTTTTTAAAATGGACTTTTATACCTTAATTTGTACATAGAGGGGAATGAAAGATGTAAAGCCATACAGAGTCAGCCCAAACATTACATCTGTTTTGTCTTTATCAAAACCAGGTTTTTTTTCTGCATACCTTTCCCATAAACAATATTGTGTACATTATCTTCTGGCCTTGGAGGCCTGTGAACATTTTATGACACTCTTGATAAAGGCTGCTCAACCAGAAAACTTATTTTCCCTTGAAATGTTTTTTCTTTATATTTCTAATCTATGTCAGCCTCAGAAAATGCTAAACAGAGTTACATTTCTCATGGAGCAAAGGTGCAGTGAGTTACAAGAAAGAACCAATTAGCTCAAAAGTCTGATGTGGTTAATTTCAAGGCTACACTTATTTTTCTTACATTCCAACTATGTTAACTAGTGCACTCCCAGGTGCACAGTGGATAAGAGATATGGGAACTTAGCAACAAGCACTGGCCCAATAATGAAATCCTACACCAGCACTACTCTAATAACTTTTAACTCTTTGAAAGGCTCTATGTTTTAGGCTTCCCATGCCTCTCACAGCTGGGAGGCTGTGAACAATCATATGTGTAGCTGCAAGAGTCTGGATAAACCTGCCACACAAGCTAGAATGCTAACAGAGGGGGTTTGAATTTAAATATTCCTCTCATGTCCAGGAGACTTATTAGCTAGAGCCCTAAGTTGATTTTCTCCAGAGAAAGTTGGTCGGGGATAGCCCCCTGTTAACGTCAGAGGAATTGGTGAAAGGCACAAAATAGTAAGACAGACAGATTCTGGTTTTATATGTACACGCACATATATATATACACATACATTTGTCTCCATATACATATTGTGGGTAGTTTTTCAAGCTGTTGATTGCCTTTTATTTTTCCTTTATCCATGCTATCTTCCTCTATTAGTAAGTTTAGCTACTTTTATTATTTAGGTCTATTTATTCATTTTATGCAAAACATTTTCCTCCAGATATATTTTAAATATAATTTTTAAGTGTTGCACTTTATTTACAGTTCTTACAAAATATTGACTATATTCCCTGTGTTGTACAATATATTCTTGTAGCCCATTTACCTCCAATCATTTAGTTTTGTACTTTGGTCTTTGGAATTATGTTTAAGAAAGTTTTCTTCTCAAATTGATAAGCCCATTGTCCTAACACATTAACATCAATTTCCTCCTCTTTTTAGCTTTAATTTATAGGAGCTTTTCTTCCATTCAATCAATGTACTTGTGCCGGGGTCCAGCCCCCGCAGGATCCAGGGGAACCCGAAGGAGAAACGGCATCGGCAGATGATTTAGAGAGAGATAAGAAAAGAATGTTTTAGATAAGAAAATAGAGGAGAGAAAGAGGTTGATATTCCTTGGTTTACACAGAAAGCTAATAAAGTCTTAGAAGCCCAGGCAGGAAAGTGAACACAGAGAGTCTCTGTGTTCCAAGGGATCAGCCTGAAAAAGAGAGGGAGGGAGAGGGAGAGAGAAAGAAAGAAAGAGAAAAAAAGAAAAACGGTGTGATCAAGCTATTTTGGTGAGCAAGGCCCATTATTTTATTTTTTAAAATGGACTTTTATACCTTAATTTGTACATAGAGGGGAATGAAAGATGTAAAGCCATACAGAGTCAGCCCAAACATTACATCTGTTTTGTCTTTATCAAAACCAGGTTTTTTTTCTGCATACCTTTCCCATAAACAATATTGTGTACATTATCTTCTGGCCTTGGAGGCCTGTGAACATTTTATGACACTCTTGATAAAGGCTGCTCAACCAGAAAACTTATTTTCCCTTGAAATGTTTTTTCTTTATATTTCTAATCTATGTCAGCCTCAGAAAATGCTAAACAGAGTTACATTTCTCATGGAGCAAAGGTGCAGTGAGTTACAAGAAAGAACCAATTAGCTCAAAAGTCTGATGTGGTTAATTTCAAGGCTACACTTATTTTTCTTACATTCCAACTATGTTAACTAGTGCACTCCCAGGTGCACAGTGGATAAGAGATATGGGAACTTAGCAACAAGCACTGGCCCAATAATGAAATCCTACACCAGCACTACTCTAATAACTTTTAACTCTTTGAAAGGCTCTATGTTTTAGGCTTCCCATGCCTCTCACAGCTGGGAGGCTGTGAACAATCATATGTGTAGCTGCAAGAGTCTGGATAAACCTGCCACACAAGCTAGAATGCTAACAGAGGGGGTTTGAATTTAAATATTCCTCTCATGTCCAGGAGACTTATTAGCTAGAGCCCTAAGTTGATTTTCTCCAGAGAAAGTTGGTCGGGGATAGCCCCCTGTTAACGTCAGAGGAATTGGTGAAAGGCACAAAATAGTAAGACAGACAGATTCTGGTTTGGGGGTAGATGCTTGAGCAGGTCTAGGGAGCCCCTTGAATCCTGAAGCCTTGCTTAACACTTCTCTTCCACATGAGCTTTGCCATGGGTGGGATCTCCTGTGCTGGCTCCTGGCACACTTGCCTATATCTGTGCCAGTTTTATGCTGCTTTTATTATTATCTTCTATAACCTAGTTTGATACATGGTAGGCCAAGCCTCCTTTCCCAGCATTCATGCATGTTTCAAATTACTGTTTTCTAAAACTGCTTAGGTTATTCTTAAGCATTCACTAGTCCAGCTGAATTCTGAATCATACTGTGAAAAATTGAAATATTACCTAAAGTAAGAAACATTTTTGGAGATGTGAAAATATTTCAAATGACTTTAAATGTTTTTAACTAGCAGCAAAATTTTTCAAATAATTTTTTCAAGGAAAAGACTAAGAAGAGTATGTAGCAGTTGAAAAGTCATTAAGGAGACCATTAGAAACCCACAACAATGAAGAATATTTGATAACGGAAATAAAAACAAGAATTATTGTAAATCCAAAAGAGCTTATTGTATTGTAGATGTGGAACTAACTTACTCAGATTTAATTGTTGGCCAACCTTGAATTTCTGGACTAAACCCAATGTATTCATGATGTGTTATGTTGAATTTGACTTCGGACAATTTTTAAAATACATATTAGTTTTGTTTCTATGTTCATAACAGAGATTGATTTGTACTTTTTCTTTTATGTCCTTGCTAATTTTTGGTGTCAAGTTGATTTCATCTTCATAGACTAAAGAATTCTCCCTCAGTTTAATTTTCATAAGATTTTGTGCAATTAAAAAAAAAAAAAAAACTATAGTTGAAAACCTATTCCATCAAATGAGCTCATCTGGTCTGTAGATTTCTTCATTTGATGGATAGGTTTTAAACTATGCTGCTGCTGCTGCTGCTAAGTCACTTCAGTCGTGTCCGACTCTGTGAGACCCCATAGACAGCAGCTTGCCAGGCTCCCCCCTCCCTGGGATTCTACAGGCAAGAACATTGGAGTGGGTTGCCATTTCCTTCTCCAATGGAGGAAAGTGAACTATAGATTTACTTTTTTTTTTTTTTTTTTTAAGGGAAGCATATATACATTTCCTATATCTCCTAGTTTCAGTTTTGGTACATTTTAAAATAAAATTGTTCACAGTAACCTCATTAAAAATGTGATGTCTATTGATCTTTTGTGATGTTTTTATTTTTGCTATTCATAATTTCTACCTGTTCTCTCTTTTTCTTGATCCTGTTTATTATGAGCTTGTTATTTTTTAGTCCTATTTAAAGAATAAGTTTAGTTCCATTAATTTTCTGTACTCTACTTGTTTAATTAATAAAGTTCTATAAATTCCCTTCCTTGTGTGTGTGTGTGTGTGTGTGTGTGTGTGTGTATGTTTTAATTGTGTTGAATTTACCATTCTTTTTATAATTTTCTGAGATGGATCCTTAGATAACTTAGATAATTCACTCTTACTTTACTTTAGTTTCTAATATTGCATTAAAGACCATAAACTTTTATCTAAGGAAATGCTTAACTGTATTCTACAGGTTTTATGTCATCATCTCACTTTATATGTATATGTATATTTATGGACACTGCTAGAACCATGTAAGCGTTCTTTTGGTTACTCTTCACATGATAGTTTTTTCTTTATTATTAAATTTACTTGTACTTAAACTTTCATCTTTATGAAGTTTGTCTCTTGTTCACAATATCTTAGTCAAATATATATATTTTTCTTATATTTCTTTCCTGTTCCAACCACTTATGTTTCTTTTTTTCTTCTTCTTCTTTCTTTCTCTTGGACTAATTAAAAGGTTTTTTACACAGCATTTTTTTTTCTTTTACCACAGTTTGTTAGCTATATACATTTTTAATGTGTTTAAAGCTATTTTCTTTTGTTTTTAAAATATATTTATACTGCTTTTTAAAATCCTTGTTTAAAAACTCTGAAGACTAGACTACCCCTAGAATTGTTCTTTTGTACTTCTTTTTTATTCACTTGATCCAGTTTCTTGGAATGGCTTGAAATTTCTTTCACTAAATGCAATACATTGTGTTACAAAAATTGTAGGGAGTTATGAGGGGTTTTCTTACAAAGGTAGATGAAGCCAATTACCATAATTCAAGTAGAGAATGAATTAACTCAAGATTCCTATGACCCAGTAATCCTAAATATACCCCTCCCCATCCAGTTCCTAGAGTTTACCTGCCCACCCCACCCCCCATCCAGATGTTCAGGGAGATTAAGATGATGCCTGGATTGCTTTCTCATAGACAGGAAACTGGAGCCTGAATACTGATTCTTGTTTTCTTAAATCTTGAAAATGTCTGACTTTTAGGTATCTTGAGAGTTTGATACATGACTTGGGAAGGATACTGCAAGATTCCAGTACTGAGTTTAGGTTTCTCTGACTTTTGGTCTTATTTTCCCCTCTCTGTCTCTGGCGTTCCATAAGATTAAAAAAAAAAAAAATTCAGGTTTATTTTATTGTTGTACTGTTTTTCAGTTTGGTCTCAGTTTTTTGCTGTTTTCCTATAGCTGGAAAATTATCTGAGGGAACGTCTGCTCACCTCTCAGGAGGTCAACTTCTCTGGGGCTTTGTACCTTTAGCTAGATGCTTGGGACACTCTCCAATGCCTTCAAACAGGCTTTCTCTCTGTATTTTCTTTGGATTTTTAAGTTGCTTTTAACAGGATTGTCAGGCTAACACATCTAAAAATAAATTTTGTTGTCCTGATCCAGGAGGTTCTTACATAGATTGTTGGCCTGTGAGAAATGGTGTAATTTTTAAAACTCACTTGCATAGACTAGTTATTAAGACAGCCATCTGTGAACATGAATGTACAGTGTGCTTATGGTCATCATGCTTTTAGACAAGTCTGTCTCTTACAATTGTGATGAAATAAGCTTCTCTGGGATCTCTGCAACACAGAGATTCTGAGAACACAGGACAGGTGGGGGAATGAGGCAGGTTACATCCTTGGAAAGTTCTGAGTACTCTTTATTTGTCTATGAAAATGATCTAGAAACCAAACTGCACCATTAATTTCACAGCTGAGTTTCTGCAACTAGCTTGATGAATTACTACTAATGAATCTCTATGGATGGCTTCTATTGCATTTTAAAAACATACATTGAAAGTTGCCCTTTTTAATTTTTGCTGGAATTGGTACAGTTTACCAGCAACATGTAACCACTAAAATCAAAAGAAAGAACAAGAGAGGAATCCTCACTGTTTGTATAATCAGTTGGTGAGCTAGTTCTTGACAGTGGTTTCACTAGTAGTGTCGGTTACAGAAACACCAGAATGGGTTCTGCAAGAGGAACTTTAGCAAAGTTAAGAAATATATAAGTAGGTGATAATATTGATGTATGTATTTTTTGCTAAGTTTTAGCTTTCTGGATCATTTGTGTTAAAATGTATGGAGAATGTATAATGATTTATGTGACTAATGAAAATAGCTGAAGGACATAATATTATAAGCATTCTCTCATTTCACACATAAATATATATGGACATAGAACAAAGAAATACCTTACATTTATGGTAACTTGATGGGCTTCCCTGGTGGCTCAGAGGGTAAAGTGTCTGCCTACAATGCAAGAAACCCAGGTTCGATCCCTGGGTCAGGAAGATCCCCTGGAATAGGAACTGGCAACCCACTCCAGTACGCTTGCCTAGAAAATCCCATGGACGGAGGAGACTATTAGGCTAGATTCCATGGGGTTGTAAAGAGTCAGACACGATTGAGCAACTTAGTTAACATGGTAACTTGCCACCAGGGAAGTCCGAACATTAATGAATATAGCCTGAAGAAAGTCATCTCCTTAATTTTCTGGTGCATTTTATCTTTGACAACAGAAAAGAGAAGACTTTAATGAAACTATAATTTGTGTCCTTCAATCATATTATACTATATGACAGATGAGCATACTGACATGCAAAAAAACAATCAAAGTTATTGAGAAAATTACAAATGCCCAAAAGATACAATTCAAAGGCAGCATTATACACTAATAAAGAATTAGTGGTTTGGATTATTTAGCTGAATAACTTTAAAAAATATATAGTTTAAAAAGACAAAGGCTAGAAACTGAAAATTGAGATAAATGACATGGAACATTGATCATGAAGTTTCAATTTCTACATAGTAAGAGCTCGGTAGGAAGAGCCATGGAAGTGGAAGTGTTAGTTACTCAGGAGTGTCCAACTCTTGGTATCCCATGGACTGTGGCCCGCCAAGCTCCTCTGTCCATGGAATTCTCCAGGCAAGAATACTGGAGCGGGTAGCCATTCTCTTCTCCATGAGATCTTCCTGACCCAGAGATTGAACTCCAGTCTCCCACATTGCAGGCAGATTCTTTACCCAGGAAAGCCCAGGAAGAGCCATCAGTTCAGCTCAGTTCAGTCGCTCAGTCGTGTCCAATTCTTTGCAACTCCACGAATTGCAAGCACACCAGGCCTCCCTGTCCATCACCAACTCCTGGAGTTCACTCAGACACATCCATCGAGTCAGTGATGCCATCCAGCCATCTCATCCTCTTTCGTCCCCTTCTCCTTCTGCTCCTAATCCCTCCTAGCAGCAGCGTCTTTTCCAATGAGTCAACTCTTCACATGAGGTAGCCAAAGTACTGGAGTTTCAGCTTTAGCATCATTCTTTCCAAAGAAATCCCAGGGCTGATCTCCCTTAGAATGGACTGGTTGGATCTCCTTGCAGTCCAAGGGACCCTCAAGAGTCTTCTCCAACACCACAGTTCAAAACCATCAATTCTTCGGCTCTCAGCTTTCTTCACAGTCCAACTCTCACATTCATACATGACCACTGGAAAAACCATAGCCTTGACTAGACGGACCTTTGTTGGTAAAGTAATGTCTTTGCTTTTGAATAGCCATAGAATGGAAAAAATGCAAAAATCAAACAATTGACTGTTGAGATATTTTGAGAACTGAGGAGACATATACTTTTTCATCAAAGGATAAACAAGAGCTGAGGGAGAAATAAGATTCACATCTGGAGTTTCCTAGTGAAGTTTCCAGGCTTCAAGAGAAGATCCGGGCTATAAGAGAAGATCCCAAAACCCTCTTGGGAGGGTTATAAAATAGCAAGATGCAGAATAGTATCAGCTATTTTAATGCATAATGTTATCAAATAATGATAGTTTATTTAGCACAAGTTTTGGTATAAGTTCTTTGTGCATGTTTTCTGTTTGACTCTTCTTAACCTGATGAAATAAAAGTGAAAGTGAAAATGCAGCCACTCAGTCGTGTCCGACTTTGGCGACCCCATGGACTGTACCTGCCCAGCTCCTCCATCCATGGGATTTTCCAAGCAAAATTACTGGAGTGGGTTGCCATTTCCTTCTCCAGGGAGCCTGATGAAATGGATACTCATTATTAGCCTCACTTTTCATATGGGGAAGTTCAGACACAAAAAAAGTCAGTTGCCTGAGATCACACAGCTGGTAAGAGGTGAAAAGGGATTTAAACACAGACAACATATCTCTGGAGTCCGTATGATATCTTATGGTGAAAGATGTCAGATTCATGATCTCCAAAGAAGAAAATTTAGCTTTGGGACCAGGGGCCAGGCTTGATCACTCAGGAGCTTTTATGTAGCAGAGTTTTATTGAAGTATAAAAGGGACAGAGAAAGCTTCTGACACAGACAGCAGAAGGGGATCGAGAGTGCCCCCCTCCCTAGTGTTAGCAAGGTAATTATATACTTTTTAAATTAGTTGTTACAATAAAAGCTTCTGCACAACAAAGGAAACTATAAGCAAAGTAAAAAGACAGCCTTCTGAATGGGAGAAAACAATAGCAAATGAAGCAACTGACAAACAACTAATCTCAAAAATATACAAGCAACTTATGCAGCTCAACTCCAGAAAAATAAATGACCCAATCAAAAAATGGGCCAAAGAACTAAACAGACATTTTTCCAAAGAAGACATACGGATGGCTAACAAACACATGAAAAGATGCTCAACATCACTCATTATCAGGGAAATGCAAATCAAGACCACAATGAGGTACCATTTCACACCAGTCAGAATGGCTGTAAAAAAAAATAAATTAGTTGTTACAATAAATCAAAAGAATGTCTCAAGCATGTGAAAATTTTACCAGACCCACTCCCACAATTTACATTTTAGGATAACAGGATTATAATTTAACAATAGAAAAATCCTACCAGACCTGCTGCGATAATATGCATTTTAAGATATCAAGATTAGTCAAAAGGAGAAGCTGTCCTTAAACAGGATACATTGTTGTTATGTAATCCCTAGTACAGAGTTTAAACTGAGTTGCTTTTTGTGTAATCATCAGTTTGGGGCTTAAAGAAAAAAATGTTTTATGTGACTAAGACTAACGAATGCAGAGGGGGAAAACAAAACGTGTTTGTCCTTTCATCCTCCTTGAGAATTCCAGACCCCTATCTCCTTCTTGAGAACCCCAGACTTCTTTCTCCTCCTCAGGGACCCTGGACTTCTTATCACTCTGCCTAGGAATTGTCTCTCTCACATACTGTGGCCTGGGTTTGGAGAAAAGGATTTATGAAGAGAAAAAATTGTCTAAATGTGAGGGCAAAATACGTATATATTTTAGACAGGCTGCATAGAGAAAAAATCCAAGCATCAGCTCTGAAAATTCCAACATACAGATGTTGTTGGAACACTAAGATAATCAGGTGAGTGGAGGTTAGGAGAGTGGAGTTCCACACCCTGAGTGAAAGTGTTCCAAGAAAAAGGAGTGGACTGCAGTATCAAATGCAGCTATCAGATTGGATGTAGAGAAGCTAAACATGTCCTGTCTGACTATTTGTGGTCCTCTGTATTATAGCCCACCAGACTCTGCATCCATGGGATTCTCCAGGCAAGAATACTGGAGTAGGTTGCTATGCTCTCTTCCAGGGGATCTTCCAGACCCAGGGATCAAATCTCTTAATGCCTCCTGCATTGGCAGGTGGGTTCTTTACAGTAACACAACCTGGGAAGCCCCGGAAGCTAAGCATAGCTACTGGATTTGATAATGTGGAGATCACCAGAGAAGCTGGTGGAGAGTAAAAATCTGACTGGTGCAGATTCATGAAGTAATGGGACAGGAAGTAGAAACCTTACCTGATTACATGTCCATACATGACTATTGTTCACACATGGCATAAAGCCAGCTCACCTTGATGAAATATCTAAACTATAAGTACAAAATTTTAGAATGCTGGATAAAAGCATGTAATGTTCAAGTGTGCTAAGTTGTTTCAGTTGTGTCCAACTCTTCACAATCCTATGGACTGTAACCTGCCAGGCTCTTCTGTCCATGGGATTCTTCAGGCAAGAATACTGGGGTGGGTTGCTGTGCCCTCTTCCAGGGAATCTTCCTGACCCAGGGACTGAACCAGTGTCTATTACATCTCCTGCACTGGCAAACTGATTCTTTACCACAAGCACCACCTGGGAAGCCCATAAGTATGTAGGAGTATACTATATCTTATACTTAGTGGGACCAACTTAAGCAGGTCATGAAATTGAGAAACTGAACTAGAGAAAAAGTGAATATAATTGTAATCAAAAGTTTAAAAGCAACAAAAGGCTAGTGAAAGTATTTGCCCTCAATAAAGTAGGGAAAAGATTTCAATTTTCAACAAAATTCAAACAAATAAATATAAAAGCTTCAAACAATTTGAAAACACAGTTTAAAGTAGACAAAGTACAAATAAGTATTACAAATATAAAAAGAAAAATCTCATACATAGGACATATGGGAATACAAATTAATAAAATAAAATGCCATTCTTGTCCATTAAGTTAATAAAAATTAAGACAATTTAAAATTTTCTACCTTGGGCATGATATGAGAAAAAAAATTACTCTCACACATCATTTCTAGAAATGTAGATTGATGAAAATTTTTCTGGTATTGGTTTGGAAGTCTTTGTAAAATTTGATATTTAAATTTCATGATTTATTTCTGCATATATAACTCATGTAAAATAAGGTATGCACAGAAATGTATGTTATAACATTATGTGCAATAGAATAAAAAACTGGAGATATTAAATATCAATGTTTGGCTGCCCTGTTAAATGCATTGTGGAGCAGTCATACTCTGGAATGCTATGCAATTTTAAAGAAAAAAATATTAAATTACTTTAGTAACATGAAATGATCCTCAAGTGTTAAGTATGATAAAGCAAGTTGTGGCATAATTTATTAACCCAGTCTGATAACAAATAATTAAATATTACATATTTAATGTATGATACTTTTAAAAATATCTGGACATCTACATGAAAAATGTGAACCTGATAGTATATGAGTTATGGGATTTGGGTGTGGGGAAGAAGCAATAATGGATCAATATCACAGTTATTCACAGTGTAACCAAGCAGGACCCTATGAGGCCTTCCCAGACAGAATTCCCCCCATATCTTCTGCCTGCCTCTTGTCTGTAGAAAACTTAAGCCTCCTAGGCATTCCCCAATTTCTAAAGAATACATTTAATCAAAGGCAAACAGAAAGGCAAATAGTCAGGCAAGAAAAAATAATAATATTTTACCCATTAAATAAAATCAAAGCCATTTAGTTCCTTCTCAAGGGCTATACATAATATCCTGAGTTATGACCTTTGAGCTGTTTTGCAGACACTGAAATCCCCACCAGGTGGAAGAATTTAACTATATGCTGCCCATAAGCATGTAGACCCCAGGCCAGTTGGAACCAGAACGTCAATGATACTGACTCTCAGTTACTGCAATACCAACCAATCAGAAGAATGCTCATGAGCTGAGCACACAAACCAAAACTTCTATCTCTTACCCTGTCTTTAAAGACCTTTCCCTTAAAGCCAACTGGGAGTTCAAGCCTTTTGAACACTAAATGCCTGGACTTCTTGCTTGATGCCTGAAATAAACACTGCACATTTCTTCACCACAATACGGTACAGTAGAGTGGCTTTACTATGCATGGGTGAGAGGAACCCAAGTTTGGTTGGTTAAAGAAAGGTTCATTGCAACACATAAACTTTTTAATAAGTAATGATTTCTTTTAATTTTAAAAGAAGAGAAACATTTTTACACCAAAAGCAATTCACGTAATTAAAAGATATATATAAAAAGTGAAACCTAAACGATCTAAGTGAAAGTGAAAGTAAAATTCGCTGAGTCATGTCTGACTCTTTGTGACCAATGGACTCTACAATCCATGGAATTCTCCAGAATACTGGAGTGGGTAGCCATTCCCCTCTCCAGGGATCTTCCCAATCCAGGGATCAAACCCAGGTTTCCTGCATAGCATGTGGATTTTTTGCCAACTGAGCCACAAGGGAAGCCCAAGAATGCTCCACTGGGTAGTCATTCCCTTCTCCAAGGGATTTTTCTGACCCAGGAATTGAACCGGGGTCTCCTGAATTGCAGGCGGATTTTTTTACCAACTGAGCTATGAGGGAAGCCTTGAAAGATCTAAAGACTATCTCAAAATTAGAAGTTTCATAATAAAATAAAAACACTGGAAAACATAATTAAGAAGAGTGTTTTTGTTTAATATGTGCATTTGCATAAAGTATACTTGCATATTTTAACATATGCAAAGAAATTTAGATACATGGAAAAATGCAGTAATGGTGATTGTTTCTTAAATGACCGCATTTTCTACTTTTACATATTTCTGTAATCTTCTTTTTTTCTAAAGAGCAGTGATTGTGTTTTATAATAAAGTGGAATGTGTATCAAATTTATTTTATATAGCTATTTTGTAAGGATTAAGAATCTGCCATAGTCAACAACAGAGAAAATGTGCAGCCAAACACCCAAACAGAAAGTAGATTGGCACTGAATTTTGTACCCGTGTTTACTTTGTCATTACTAGATTCAATAATGAGAACTTGAGCTAGAAGACTGGATATTATTTTCATTCTTTGTTCTTAGTGGCTTGAACACGGGAGTAAACTGTAGCTGGGTCATCAGCCTCACACAGAAACTAAGTGGGCTTTTAGATTCTGAACTCTTTCCATTTTGAATTCTTTAACTCTTCTTCTTTGGAAGTGCATCTTCTCAATGGAGGGGACGGTGCTGCCTTTGTGTTGACTGGGCCCCAGTTCATGGGGAGAGGCCAGGTCACCACAAAATCATGTGGCTCTGAGGCATTTTGTTTGGTGAGTCTGTGTTTGAGAACCTCCAGTCAAGTGCAGGGAAAGCTGCTCCAAGTTCCTTGTATTCCAGTTTCTCCTGACCATAACCCTTCATTCAATAGGAAGTAGGATAACCTGATGCTTCTATGGAGTGGTTACTGCGGCGGGTCTTCAGATTTCACATGAGTACCATTATGGGGAAGGCAGTAAATGGATAACTTGATTACAAGTCTAAAATAAGAGCTGCAAGGTTACAGGCTGATTGTGTTCATTCAAAATTAATTTATTGAAGCTCGAACCCTGCCAATACCTCAAACTGAGGCTGTATTTGTAGACAGACCCTTTTTTGTTCTTCAGGAACTCGGTCATGTCTGACCCTTTGAGACCCCACGGACTGTAGCACAACAGGCTTCCTTCTCCTTTACTATCTCCTGGAGTTTGCTCAAAATCATGTCCATTGAGTTGATGATACCACCCAACCATCTCATTCTCTGTCACCCCCTTATCTTCTAGCCTCAATCTTTTCCAGCATCAGGGTCTTTTCCAATGAGTTGGCTCTTTGCATTAAGAGGCTAAAGGATTGGAGCTTCAGCTTCAGTATCAGTCCTTCTAATGATCGTTTATTTACAGTTGATTTCCTTTACAATTGACTGATATGATCTCCTTGCTGTCCAAGGGAATCTCAAGAGGCTTCTCCAGCACCACACTTCGAAAGCATCAATTCTTTGGTGCTCAGCCTCCTTTATGGTCCAACTCTCACATCCATATATGACTCTTGGAAAAATTATAACTTTGATTATACAGACGTTTGTCAGCAAAGTGATGTCTCTGCTTTTTCATACTCTTTCTAAGTTCATCATAGCTTTTCTTCCAAGGAGCAAGTGTCTTTTAATTTCATGGCTGCAGCACCATCCACAGTGATTCTGGAGCCCAAGAATATAAAATCTGTCACTGTTTCCATTTTTTCCTCATCTATTTACCATGAAGTGATGGTACCAAATGGCATGATTTTAATTTTTTGAATGTTGAGTTTTAAGCCAGCTTATTTACTCTCCTCTTTCACCTTCACCAAGAGGCGTTTTAGTTCCTCTTTACTTTCTGCCTAATATTAGGGTGGTGTCATCTGCATATCTGAAGTTATTGATATTTCTCCCAGCAATCTTGATTCCAGTGTGAGCTTCATCCAGCATGGCATTTCACATGATTTACTCTGCATATAAGTTAAATAAGCAGGGTGACAGCCTTGACGTACTCCTTTCCCAATTTGGAACCTGTCTGTTGTTCCATGTCCAGTTCTAACTGTTGTTTCTTGATCCGCATACAGATTTCTTAAGAGGCAGAATTTTCCACAGATGATGGCAATTTGATCTCTCATTCTTCTGCCTTTTCTAAATCCAGCTTATACTTGTGGACATTCTCAGTTCACATACTGTTGAAGTCTAACTTGAAGAATTTTGAGCATTACCTTGCTAACATGTGAAATGTGTGCAACTGTGCAGTAGTCTGAACATTCTTTGTCATTGACCTTCTTTGGGATTGGAACGAAAACTGACCTTTTCCAGTCCTGTGGCCACTGCTGAGCTTTCCAAATTTGTTGGCATATTGAGTGTAGCTCCTTAATCTTTTAGGATTTGAAATAGCTCAGTTGAAACTCCATCACTGCCGGGAGCCAGCACAGGAGATCCCACCTATGACAAGGTCATGTGAAGGAGACCTGATAAGCAAAGCTTCAGGACTCGACAGACCCCCTGGACCTGCTCGAGCATCTACCCCAAAACCCAGAATCTGTCTGTCTTACTATTTTATGCCTTTCACCAACTCTTCTGACATTAACAGGGGGCTATCCCAGACCACCTTTCTCTGGGAAAAAAAAATTAACTTAGGGCTCTAGTTGATAAATCTCCTGGACATAAAAAGAGTATTTCAATTCAAAATCCCTGTTAGCATTCTAACTTACTTGGCAGGTTTATCCAGACTCTTGCAACATTGCAGCATTGTTGAGCCAATTCTTGCTGCCAAGTTCCCACATCCCTTATCCATTGTGTTCCTGGGAGTGCATATAGTCAGGATGTAGAAAAAAACAAGCAGTAGCCTTAGCATTAGTAACATTAGACTTTGAATTAATAAGTTATTTCTTTGCTGTAACCCACTGAATCTTTGCTTCATAAAAATGTAACTCTGTACTTTAAGTGTGACACAGGCTAGGAATTTAAGAAGAAACACTTCAAGAGAAAATTATTGTTCTGGCTGACCAACCTTTATCAAAAAGAGGTCATAAAATATCAACAGGCCTCCGGGCCAGAAGATAATGTACAAAAAATAAGACTCTTGCAGGAAGGAACCTGGTATCAATAAAAGTTAATACTGATGGAATGTTGAGTTGACTCTGCATTTTACACTTTGTTCAATGTACAACTCAGGGTATAAAATCCCTCTCTAAAAATAAAATGATGGACCTTGCTCAGTGAAGCTTGGTCATGCCGTGTCATTCATTCATTCATTCACCAAAGTCATCCATCCTGAGGATATCCCTGGACTCTGCTGAGGCTGGACCCTGGCACATCACCTCCACTAGCTTTGTTCATAGTAATGCTTCCTAAGGCCCATTTAACTTCACACTCCAGGATGTCTGACTCTAGGTGCATGGTCACACCATTGTGATGATCTGGGTCATGAAAATCTATTTTGTGTAGTTCTTCTGTGTATTCTTGCCACTTTTTTCTTAATATCTGCTGCTTCTGTTAGGTCCATACCATTTCTGTCCTTTATTGTGCCCATTTTGACCTTTTAAAGAGGTAATTATTTTAAAATGAGACTTTTATGGTTGGTCCTATTTTAATGTGGTCTTTGTAAAAGAGATGAGAATACATAGATGGGTATCTGGGATGCACTCACACAGAGGGAAGACCACAGATGAGGAGAAAGGCCTTGGAAGGAATTAAACCTGTGGATGCATTGAACTTGGACTCTAGCCTCCAAAGTTGTGAGACAATAAACATCTGCTGGTTAAGTCCCCCTAGTCTGTGGCCATATGTCAGGCCTAATAGACTAATGCCCACCAGGCTCCTCTGTCCTTGGGATTCTCCAGGCAAGAAGAGTGGAGTGGCTGCCATGCACTCCTCCAGAGAATCTTCTCGACCCAGGGATTGAACCTCTTCTCCTATGGCTCCTGCATAGCAGGCAGATTCTTTACTGCTGAGCCACAAGGGAAGACCTAGCAAACTAACCTAAGTTCAAGATGTTCTTAGAAACTCTGATGAGTAAGGATTGCTTTCCACAGGGAGAGACACTTGAACTTATGCTAGGAGAAAGACTAGTGAGTAGCCCTGAGTATCCCATGGAGGATTCATGCCAATGTATGGCAAAACCAATACAGTATTGTAAAGTAAAATAAAGTAAAAATAAAAGTGAAAAAAAAATAATGATAGCAAAGTAGAACAATGTGGGAAAGGCAGACTTTTCAATAAACAATCCTAAAACAACTGGATAAAATTCAAGGAAAAAAAAAAAAAAAAGAAAGAAAGAAAAGAAACCCCTGAGGAAGTGGGAAGATAATTAAGGAATTTAAACAGGAAACTCACAGGATCTTTTTGGCTTTCTGGTAGATAAACCTAGCTACAGTGTGGACAAAAATGAGGAGCTTGGATCCACAAAGTAGACAGAGAACAAGTGTCTTCATGTCTGAGGGCAAAATATAGGAGGTAAGCTATTGCTAACAGCCAGATCTTAGTGTTGGCCACAGGTGCCTGGAAAATGCCAGGTCTGCTGAGAGGCTGGGAAGCTGGGAGTTGGGTGGGCCTCACAGCCTTAATGGTTGCTTCTGAAGTGAGCCTGAATGGACAGCAAATTAAAGGGGTCTGGGGAGGGTTGGGAGGTTAGGAGCTGGATAGAGTGATTTTAGACAGCTTCTCTGAGAAATTTGGCAGAGAAAGTCTGGGGGGGATTTGACTGGGAGACAGTGGCCATTTGGATAGATAGATTTATAGATTCCTTCAACTTAGATCATTTTAACTGTCCACAGTGCTTCTTATTGTGAGAAGATAGCAGCAGCACCTGGGAACTTTGGGAAATGGAAATTCTCAGCCCCTCCCCCAAGCTACTGAATCAGAAACTCTGGTTGGGAGGCAGAGAACCACCTACTGGGATATGATCTAAGAGGTAGGGATGGATGCACTGGAGTTTATAAGAGGTGAGTAATGAATAAATCTGAGAAATGTCCAGCCAGGACATCATGGCCAAGCTTTATGAGGCTGTTTCTTAAGTTACATGTTCAAAGATGATTGATTTTTGATGTGTTTATTCCTCTCCATCCACTCCCCACACATGCCGTGCCCCATGTTGATTTTTTGTAACATTTATTTGTGCACTCAGTTTATTTGAGAATTAAAAAAAAAAAGTAACTTCTTTCTATAGTAACCTCCTTGTTATATGATTATTCAAATTTTTGCAGTTTTAAACTCTGAAATCAATTTGTCTCCTTTAGATTGACCTCCATATACCCATCATCATTTGCAAAGTATTTATTAATTCATACTTTTGAAAATTTTGGCATAATTATTATTTCACCAATTTTACAGCTTTGGTTTTTACTTAGCTGTGTTTCTCATGCCTCTGAATTCAACAATGATGTCTTCTTTATATTACCCTTCATCATCACTTGCAAAAGTGGATGGTAATAAAAATTGAAGACCACATTCTCCCAAATGTTACATACAGGATTTAGCACTTAATAGGGGTTAATTATTGGACTACCATTATCAGAATGACTACAATTATGACATTGTTAATCAGGATTAGCCCACGAGATCTGGGCTATGCTAGATCTATTTATTTGATAGGTTCAGGCACTCCTTCAACACTAGCCAGCCTCTGACTGTGTGAACTTGATCTTGTTTAGTTTTATAAGTCTCATGTGCAAAAAGACTCTTTTGTTATTTTCTTTTTTAGTAACAACTATAAAATAGCCATAATCTTTTCCTCATGTATAGTCTGCCTGAAAATGTACTTAAATTCTATAAAGCTTTATACTAATTTAAATTACAATGGCACCATAGTTTGTGCTTGCCATTATCCTTCCTAGGCTTTGTCACTTCCATGGCAACACACACTGTATTTTACTTTGTTTATAAATTATTTATGCTGAGCAATAAACTAGTTTTTATGAATATTCAACAATGCCTCCTAAGTGGTGAAATGTTCTGAGCCTTCTCTTAAATTGTTCCCACATACAACTTCTGGATTAATCCTTTGAAGTACAGCTCTGATCCTGTCACTCCCCTGCTCAAAAATCATCAATGACTTCTGGCTATTTACCAACTAAAGCTCACTTCTTGGTCTGATTTCTGCTTCCTTGATGTATTTTTACAGCCTTATTACATTATATCTAACTTCCTGATGTTACCAAGACCAAGCTTGTACTACTCCCTGTGGGACAGGCCAATACGTTGAGAAATGAATTGCTGGGGCAAGGAATAAAAACTTTATTCAAAAAACCAGCAGACTGAGAAGATAGTGAACTAGTGACCTGAAGAACTATCTTGCTTAAATTATAATTAAGGCTTCTTTTATAGTTAAAAATGAGGGAGTAAAATCAAACATTTCCTGATTCTGCTCAGCCTTGGAGAGGTTGTTAATTTCTTCCTTCTTGTAGCCATTTCCAGGTGGGCCTGGTCCTGTGAGCTAAAGAAAGTTATTTTAGCTTAATGCTTATTACCTGGAAGGCAGGGTTCCCTGAAATGGGCCATCATGTATAATTTAAGCTTATAGACAACAACCCTTTAATGATTAATTTGTAGTGGAATACAAAAGTTCTCCCCTAGTACACTAACATGGTCTGAGAATGCTTTGCCTACCAACAACAGAATGATACATTAAAATGGCATAAACAAAAAATATTCTATCATAAAAAAAATAATTAAGAAGGTGAGGGACAGTGGTGGTTTAATTGAAAGTCTTATCATCATGGGCTGGCTCACCTTCTGTGCAGTAATCTCCATATTCCCCTGGTACCTCTAGCATGAGTATTTCCAATTAAATTGTCACACTGTACAAAGAGAAGAGAGGAAATCCCCATCTGTAATCAAGAATGAGAAAATCCTTCCCAGGGCCTTCCAGCAAACTTCCTTTCACCTCTGCTGGGCTGAGTTTCTTTTACACCCCACTGAAACCACACACCTAGTGAGGGGACAGAGACCCTCACACTGTCTGGATGGTGAATATGCTATTCCTGGCTCAGGGAACAGTCCAGCTTCTCACAAAAGAAGATCATGATTGTTGAGAGGACAGTGCTGGAGATCAGGGTTCAGCTGCTAAGGAAAGGACCAACTGTCTTGCTCATTAACTAAGCTGTTCATTTTAAAATGGAGACTAAATATAAAAACCTGTTTTGTCACAGCAATTACACTGAATGGCATGCAGCAACACTCACCCCTGAAAAGCCTTTATAACATATATAGTGTATACTGTATAGTACATGCTGTGTGATACCTACTGTATACTGTATAGTATATACTGTGTAATATATATTGTATAGCACATACTGTCGGAGAAGGCAATGGCATCCCACTCTGGTACTCTTGCCAGGAAAATCCCATGGACAGAGGAACCTGGGAGGCTGCAGTCCATGGAGTCGCCAAAAGTCGGACACAACTGAGCGACTTCACTTTCACTTTTCACTTCCATGCATTGGAGAAGGAAATGGCAACCCACTACAGTGTTCTTGCCTGGAGAATCCCAGGGACTGCAGAGCCTGGTGGGCTGCTGTCTATGGGGTAGCACAGGGTCAGACACGACTGAAGCGACTTAGCAGCAGTAACAGCAGCAGCACATACTGTATACTATAAACTATATAAACTGTATACTATAAATAAACTAATGGTCTAACTCTAGATCTTAAGTCAGGTTCATAGACAAGACCTTGAGTTATGAGCTTATTTATCTATACTTAGGACTTTTTGGCCTCCTTCATAGACCCTAACTTCTGTGTCACTTTACAAGGTAAAAACTTACTTATGAAATCACTTATGGCTGATCCTGGAAATGGTCCTTTTCTGGCTACTTTCCAATGAGCCAAAAGCACACATTCAGTCATGAGGGGGAGTAGGTTTGGCCCTTCCTATACTATTGGACCTCTAGAGTCAATGGACAAAGTCCATAATACTTAGTACTTAATAATTCCTGATTGTTTCCACATTTTTTCCTCTCCTATGTTGTTGTTTATACTGTTTCTCTCCCTGACTATAGCTGTTTACATTCCCCCTCCCTAAAACCAAGTCTATATTTAATTAACATAGTTTGTCAAATATTTTTAGAGCTTGAATATGATAAAATTAATATGTAAAAGAATTGATGGGAGGATATATGAGGTTGGATTACTTTGGTCATAAATAAAAACATATATATATAACCAACTTCTACAGAATTATTTACTATTTTTGAAATAAATTAATAACAATTACCTTCTTAAAGATAGGCATTATCTTTAGATTTGTTCATACATATGTGTATGTGCCTGTGTGTGTAATTAATTTTATTAATGCACTGATGAGAGAAATATAAAATATAAACATATTTGACAAAATAACCTTGGTATTAGTTTTAAAGATACATCTTTGGCAGTGTTTTCTTGTTTTACGATGCAAGGTAATAAGTTACATATCAAACATAGAGAATCACTCACATAAAGGAAATGTGAAGCTAGCTAAATAAGCTTCTTTCAATTATTTACAGGAAGCATTAATTATTTATCCACTAATTTAATTCATTTGAACTATACACAGGGCTTTTTGCAGTAGGTTTAGGTCATGAAGCATTTAAGCTCATGAGTATTGTAACAAATGATTTTCCCCCTATTACTCTATCTCTAGTGAACATAGCTTAATAAATACATGTATTAACTCTGTCAATGTTGATATTATTTGAAATGCTATACAAAGCACACACAATTAAACTGTTATTTCATGATATCATTGAATTTCTTAATACTGAAATATCTCTTCAGTAATCTAAGCAAAACTAAATATAATACCTAGTTATTCTTTCTTATGGTTCCTGTGTTGTTTGTTGCTTTAATCTGATTCTTTAGGTAATGCCTAATAAGTGATATATTTCTTACCTGCCTAAAATTTTTAATGTTCTTTTCAAAAATTTATATTTTGGATAAAAGATGTGTATAAGAGACAGAATTTATATTTCCAGGTAAGAAACAAGAAGTTTTGGTATTTTACGTTAATAACTTGTCTGTTTTAATTTGTGTCAAATATATCTTTTTCAAATTTGGTTTTATCAGGTATTCAATAATTAACATAAATATTATAATATTTTTGAAAACTTTGTTTTAGTAATAATCTGAAGATAAAATATATTTTAATATTCCTCCCAAGGTGTGTCTTCCTAATTAATATGTCACACAGAAACATTAAAGATCCAATGGCCATTTCTAATAAATTATATCAAATTGATTCAGGGAATTTATGATCTGTGATGACTTTTAATCCAAAGGAACTTCTGAAAATGGACTTATTCAGAAGCTCCTTGCTGGTCTAGGAAGCTCCTTACTTGAGTTTTCATTACAGAAGTGGCCTTTTAATCTCCAACTAGTAAGTAGCCATGAACTTGCCTCACCCCTGCTCATAAACCACAGCACTGGGAGTATGCTGGGGCAGGAATCCAATTTGCTCTTCTGAGTCTGTACAATGTTTGGAACTCACCTGAGTTGAGAGCAAAATTGCTCACTAACAAGGTATGCTGACACCACACAAACATACACACACAAACAGGTATACATACACACAATCTGATAAATGGAAAAAAAATATATTGGTGGTAAATAAACTAATGGTTTAACTCAGTAGGAGAAGAAATCAACAATTAATAAGAGTTTCAGGAGGAGCTTCTTACTTGCTGTTTCTGTGTATCACTGGGTGAAACTGTCTTTATCTAAAACATTTTAGAATGTAAACCCTGACAAGGTCCACTTTTGGCAGATGTCTTCCATAAAGGAAAATGATTGTGGGTGGCATGGTAGGATGGAAGAGCATTTTCTGGTGGGGGCACTTGATAAGAATGCTCAAGTAGAATTTCAGTGAGTTTTACTGGAAACCATTAAAGACCCCTGGTCCAGAGTTTCTTTTTGAAGTCACCCTGGTGGCCATCAACTCTCCTTTTTCTCTTGGGGATGGGTCTTCATAACAGTCACTGTGTCTCTCTCTCAGAGATACTATAAGTCCTCTTTTCTCTTAAATCATTTAGTAGTATCCATTTCACAGAATTTTATAGTCACAGCTGGGACTCTTCAAATTTGTGTACTCTTGTGGCATTCGGGGTGATTTAAATCAGTCATATTTCAGATTCATCTGGAGGCTTTCCCAAAATTAACGGACAAATGATTCAATTCATAAATCCTTAGAGTCCAGGTAATCATGGCCAGAACTGTGGCTGAAAACTCCAATTACAATTAACTCTCAGTTGACAGTCAAGGTTCCTGACTTGTTTCATTTCTCCTGGCAATACTCCTGCTCCCTGTGATGGAACTGTTACAATATGGCTCGACCTGGGAGTATTAGTGGCAAATATTGCAATGGATCTATGCTTTTCAATATGGAACATATAGATTGACTCCTGGAGCTAAGTTTGTGGTGTCTGAAAACCTTATTTCCCTGAGTAGGAAGTTATCTATACATTTCTGTAGCACCATGTACTTCTCCTTTGCAGCATTACTGTTTAAAGTACATTATTTTTCATTACTGTCTCTGTTATAAATCTGAGATTTCTCTGCTGCAATTATCACAGCTTTTTTAGTGCCTAGTAAATAACAAATGACTTAGTAGTCAAATGTCTTCTTATAGATTTTAGAGACTACAGTATTCATTTACATGTATTTTCAAAAATATCTTGTCTTGAAATATTTCCCACTTATCCAGAAATATTTGAATTATTTGATTATTATTATTCTGAATAGATTTATTTTTAATTGCTCAATTGCAGATATCTCCAAATACTAATAATTGTATTAAATCTTTTTGAATATTAGAATTTGTCCACTCCTTAATAAGTAGACAATATGTAAATTCCAGGAGTTATTGGATTTTCTTCAGGCTACTTCATTTCCTTTAACCCTATTGAGTGGATTGTTTTCTTTGACCACTTCCTTCCACTAACATAAACATTAACATATCTTTAAATTTTAAGTTCTGTTTGGCCTCTTACATAACAAACTCAGAAATGTTGGTATGTTCCACTAGGTTTTTCAAAGTTTTGTGGACACATTTGCCATAAATTTTAATGAAGATGTATAGTACTTTGTATGCTGTAAGGTGGTATATCAGTGGATACATGGGTACTCTGTCTAGGATCACTGATACATAGCCCTTTACCCTTTCAGTTGTTTATTTCCATGTAGCTGTCTCTTGTTTTTCTGGCTATATGAAAACTTATATTTTGCTTACTGAATAGATAATTTTATGTTACTAATCTTTCCCCCCTTCAAGGATCACTGCCTTCTTGTGGTGAAGAGGCTTGTATAACTCAATGAAGCTATGAACCAAGCCATGAAGGGCCACCAAAGATGGACGGATGATAGCAGAGAGTTCTGACAAAATGTGATCCACTGGAGGAGGGAATGGCAAATCACGCTACTTGCTGTGAGAACCACATGAACTGTATAAAAGATATGACACCAAACAATGAATCCCCCAGGTCTGAAGGTGTCCAACATACTACTGGGGAAGAGCAGAGCAGAACAAGCACTAGCCCCAGAATGAATGAAGCAACTGGGCCAAAACAGATATGATGCTTAGTTGTGGATTTGTCTGGTAATTAGAGTAAAATCCAATTCCGCAAAGAACAGTATTATACAGGAAACTGGAATGTTAGGTCCACGAATCAAAGAAAATTGCATATGGTCAAGTGGGAGATGGTAAGAATAAACATCGACATTCTAGGAATCAGCGAACTGAAATGGATGGGAACGGGTGAATTTAATTAAGATAACTATATATACTACTGTGGGCAAGACTCTCAAAGAAGAAATGGAGTAGCTCTCATAATCAATAACAACAACAAAATCTGAAACACAGTACTTGGGTGCAACATCAAAAATGACAGAAAGATCTTGGTTCATTTTCAAGGCAAGTCATTCAACATCACAATAATCCAAGTCTATGCCCCTGCCACCAATGCCAAAGAAGCTGAAGTTGACCATTTCTATGAAGACCTAGAAGATCTCCTAGAACTAACACCTAAAAAAGATGGTCTATTCATCATCAGGGATTGGAATACAAAAGTAGGAAGTCAAGATATGCCTGGAGTAACAGGCAAGTTTGGCTTTGGAGAACAAAATGAACCAGGGCAAGGACTAACTGAATTCTGCCAAGAGAAAGCACTAATCATAGCAAATACCCTTTTTTCAACAATATGAAAGACAACTTTACACATGGACATCACCAAATGGTCAATACCAAAATCAAATTGATTCCATCCCTTGTAGTTGAAGGTGTAGAAGCTGTATAAAATTAGCAAAAATAAGACCTGGAGCTGACTGTGGCTCAGATCATCAGCTTCTCGTAGCAAAATGCAGGCTTAAACTAAAGAAAACTGGGAAAAATACTAGGCCAGCCAGGAATGATTTAAATCAAATCCTGTATGAATTCACAATAGAGATAATGAATAGATTTTAGGGACTAGATAAAGTTAACAATGTGTCTGAAGAACTATGGACAGAGGTCCATAATAGTGTACAGTAGGTGGTGAACAAAACTATTCTAAAGAAAAAGAAAAGCAAGAAGGAAAAGTGGTTATCTGAAAAAGCTTTACAAATAGCAGAACAAACAGATGCAAAAAGAATAGCTTGGCAAGACAAGAAGGGCTTTTTCAGTGACAAATGCTTAATAATAGAAGAAAACAACAAAAAGAGAAAGACTAGAGATGGTTTCAGAAAAATTGGAAACATCAAGGGAGCATTCCACCTAAAGATGGGCACAATAAGAGGGGGGTTCAGGATGGGGAACACGTGTACACCTGTGACGGATTCATGTTGATGTATGGCAAAAACAATACAATATTGTAAAGTAATTGACCTCCAATTAAAATAAATAAGTTTATATTAAAAAATAAATTAAAATAAAATAAAGCAGAGGCCTTTGAACTGGAAAAAAAAAAAATGGTAAAGACCTAATAGACAATGAAGAGCTCAAGATGAGGTGGAAAGAATACACAGAAGAACTGTATAAGAAAGATCTTAATGAACCAGATTACTATGATGGTGTTGTTAATTACCCAGAGTCAGATATTTTGGAGTGTGAAGTCAAGTGAGCCTTAAGAAGCAGTGTTGTTAATAAAGCTAATTATTATGGATGAGATGAAATTCCAGCAGAACTATTCAAATCCTTAAAGGATGATGCCATCAAGGTTTTGCATTCATTATGTCTGCAAATCTGGAAGACCCAGCTGTGGCCACAGGACTGGAAAAGTTCAATCCTTATCCCAATTCCCAAGAAGGAGAGTACCAAAGAATGTGCCAACCATCAGACAATCACATTCATCTCCCATGCTAGTAAGGTCATGCTTAAAATCTTGCATCCTAGGCTTCAGCAATATGTAAACCAAGAACTTATAGATGTCCAAGCTAAGTTTATAAAAGGAAGAGGAACTAGAGATCAAATTGCCAACATTCCCTGGATTATTGAGAAAGCAAGGGAATTCCAAAAAAAAAAAAAAAATCTACCTCTGTTTCATTGACTATGCTAAAATGTTTGACTGCGTGGATCATGACAAACTTTGGAAAGCTCTTAGAGAGATGGGAATACCAGAACATCTTACTGATCTCCTAAGAAACCTGTATGCAGGTCAAGAAGCAACAGTTAGAACCCTGTATGGAATTGGTTTAAGATTGAGAAAGGAGTGAGACAGGACTGTCTGCTGTTCACCCTGTTTATTTAACCTGTACACTGACCACCTCATTAAAAATGCTAGGCTAGATGAGTTTCAAGCTGAAATCAAGATAAGCAGGAGAAACAGCAACAGCCTCAGATGTGTAGATGGTAGCACTCTAATGGCAGAAAGTGAAGAGGAACTAAAGAGCCTCTTGACGAGGATAAAGGAAGAAAGTGAAAGAATTGGATTAAAACAAAATAAAAAAAAATAATAAAAAACTAAGATCATGGCATCTGGCCCCATTACTGCATGGCAAATAGAAAGGGGAAATGTGGAAGTAGTGACAGATTTCCTCTTCTTGGGCTCCAAAATCACTGTAGATGATGACTGCAGCCAGACAGTTGTTTCTTGGCAGGAAATTGAATGAGAAACCTAGACAGTTTGTTGAAAACCAGAGACATTACTCTGCCAAAAAATGTCCATATAGTCAAGGCCAGTGCCCATAAAGTCAAGGCAAGTCCATATAGTCTTCCCAGTGGTCATGTACAATTGTGAGAGCTAGGCCATATAGAAGCAGAATGCCAAAGAATGGATGCCTTCAAACTGTGGTACTGGAGAAGACTCCTGAAAGTCCACTTGGACAGCAAGGAGATCAAACCAGTCAATCTTAACGGAGATCACTCCTGAATATTCACTGGAAGGACTGATGCTGAAGCTGAAACTACAGTATTTTGGTTATCTGACGTGAACATACCACTCATTCGAAAAGTCCCTGATGTTGGAAAAGATTGAGGGCAGAAGAAGAAGAGGATGTCAGAGGATGAGATAGCTGGACGGCATCACCAATGCCGAATATTAACTTGAGCAAACTCCAGAAGATGTTGAGGGAGGCCTGGCGTGCTGTAAACAGTTGGGTTTGCAAAGAGTTGGACATGACTAGGTGACTGAACAACAACAACAATCTTTTTCCAATGCAAAGAATAGTGTAAATCTATCAATCTTTCACAAACATAGCAATTGCAAGTGGTGAAGTGAGATAAATGTGGCCCTGAATACAGAATAGATAAAAACATATCATTACCTTTCTGCATAATCAAATGGCCCTGAAAAAAATCTCTCTCCACTGATTCATATGATTAAACTAAGATAAAACCATGACACGGTAATCCACAACTTTCATTTCCTCTGAACTGACAACTAATAAAACTCATAACACTTACACTGATACTTTATTAAAGGTAAAAGAGGCAGAAAAAGAGAGAGAGGAAAAAAGAAGAAGAAGAGGAAAGACTGAAAGTTAGGTGAGGCAGTGTCCTGAATCAAGAGAGCATCCAAACAGGTATATGCAACAGAGGATACAGGCAGGGGGTGGTGGTGCATGAAACACCTGGACAAATGGAGAGTGAATGGCAATAATGTAGTTATTGCCTCAAGTACCTATAATACATCATAAATGAGTCATTCAAATAAAATTCCATCTCATTCTAAAATGTTAATCTTTTTGTAGGTTTATTAAAAATAAGCCTGGTCAATTCCTTTTAAAAAATATTAATGAGTGTTTGAACACCTGTTTTAAAATGAAACATTACAGGAGTTTGTGTCTTTTTCCTTGAATCTCTGTTGGGGCTTTTGGACTTCCCTCATGGTCCAGTGGTTAAGAATCTACCTTCCAATGCAAGGGACACAGGTTTGATCCCTGGTTGTGGAACTATGATCTCACATGGAATAGCTAGGCATGCACATCACAACTAGAGTGTCCAGTGTGCCACAGTGAATAATCCCACCTGACAGAAGGAAGATCCCAGGCGTTGCAACTCAGACCTGACACAGTCAAAGAAAGAAAGAAAGAAACTCTGTTGGCTCTTGAATGTCTCAAGAGACAAATAATTTGACACTCTCGAACTTATTCAGTATTTAACTAGAAGGGGCAGGAAGACACTGTGATTCTATCTGTAGAAGCCAAGTCTTTCTATTTCCCTTTGTCTCACATTACCCTTTGCCCTCTTTTCAGGTTTTTCCCAAGAAGACTCACTTTCCTGAGAACCTGAGTGATGAGGGAAAACTGAACATAGGATTCGCAGGGAAAAAAATGGGACTTTCAACATAGAAGTTCAACACAATTTTCTTAGTATTTAAATGAAGTATTACCAAAGTTATAAAGGTATATATATTTTAAACATGTAATCAAGATAAAATTCATTGAAATACTTTGTATTCATATTTGTAAAAAAGAAAAAGTCATCAAAGTTTGGTGTCATTTAAACATTTCTTTTTTCCTTTATCATTTTTGAGATATAACTGCCAAGTAACACTGTGTAATATAAAGTATGTATTGTAAAACGATCACCCCATTGAGTTAACATAGCCATCACTTCACATAGTTAACCATTTTTTTTTTTTTTTTTGGTGTGTGTGTATGGTGAGCACATTCAAGATACTCATGTCAAGCTACTCATGGCCACTTTCAAGTGTATAATAATGCACTACTGTAACTATAGTCACCATCCTGTACATTATATCCCTAGAATGTACTCATTGTATAATGGAAAGCTTGTTCCCTTTGACCAACATCACTTCTTCTTTCTACTCTCCCCACTCCTGACCCCAATTATATTCACAATATTATTATTAATATTATATTAAAGTAGTATTAGTCGCAAGACATAGACATAGACTTAGTGTTTGTCAACAGATGAATAGATTAAAAAATGCTGCAGTGAGCATTGTTATTGTGCTAGTTGCTCAGTCGTGTCTGACTCTTTGCAACTTTATGGACTATAGCCTGCCAAGTTCCTCTACCCTTGGAATTCTCCAGGTAAGAATATTGGAGTGGGTTGCTGTTCCCTTCTCCAGGGGATCTTCCTGACCCAAGGATTGAACCCAGGTCTCCTGCATTGCAGGAAGACTCCTTACCATCTCTCTCTATATATATTATACATAATGAATAATGCACTGAACATGGGGATTCAGAGATCTCTTCAAGACAGTGCTTTTATTTCCTTCAGATATTTACCTAGAAGTGGGATTGTTAGATCATATGGTAGTTGTATTTTTAGTTTTTTGAGGAACCTCCATATTGATTTCCATAGTGGCTGCAACAATTTACATTCCTTGCTACATGAGCAAAGCTTCCCTTTTCTCCACATCCTCATCAATACTTATTTCTTATTTTCCTGGTAATAGTAATTTTAGCAGGTATGTGGTGATATCTCACTGTGGTGTTTCCCCCACCCTGCACCCCACAGCCTGCAGGATCTTAGTTTCCAATCAGGGTTCAAACCCATACCCCCTGCATTGGAAGTGAAAGGTTTTAGCCAATGGGCCACAAGGGAAGTCCTCACTATGGTTTTTGATTGGCATTTCCCTGATTATCCCTATATCACTCTGAGGTTTTCTTTATTTATATTTTAAAAACTCTTTTGAATATCAATGAACTCAAAAGTTCTCAAAATGTTCCTCTTTCCCTTCCCTTTCTCTTCCTCTTTCTTATCCTCATACTTCTACTCCTATTTCTTCTCTTAGTTTTTTTTGTGTAATCAATGCAGAACCTTTTCTGTTTTTCTGAGCATGTAGATTATTGATGTTCTTTGAGTTCTCTTCTGCTTTCTGCATCCGGTTTTCAATACAAGCCATAACCTAACAGGCTCAGTTCAGTTCAGTTGCTCAGTCGTGTTCGACTCTTTGTGACCCCATGAATCGCAGCACGCCAGGCCTCCCTGTCCATCACCAAATCCCAGAGTTCACTCAGACTCATGTCCATTGAGTCGGTGATGCCATCCAGCCATCTCATCCTCGGTCGTCCCCTTCTCCTCCTGCCCCCAATCCCTCCCAGCATCAGAGTCTTTTCCAATGAGTCAACTCTTCACATGAGGTGGCCAAAGTACTGGAGTTGCAGCTTTAGCATCATTCCTTCCAAAGAACACCCAGGGCTGGTTTCCTTCAGAATGGACTGGTTGGATCTCCTTGCAGTCCAAGGGACTCTCAAGAGTCTTCTCCAACACCACAGTTCAAAAACATCAATTCTTTGGCGTTCAGCTTTCTTCACAGTTCAACTCTCACATCCATACATGACCACTGGAAAAACCATAGCCTTGACTAGATGGACCTTAGTCGGCAAAGTAATATCTCTGCTTTTGAATATGCTATCTAGATTGGTCATAAGTTTTCTTCCAAGGAGTAAGCGTCTTTTAATTTCATGGCTGCAGTCACCATCTGCAGTGTGTTTGGAGCCCCCAAAAAATAAAGTCTGACATTGTTTCCACTGTTTCCCCATCTATTTCCCATGAAGTGATGGGACCGAATGCCCAGATCTTCGTTTTCTGAATGTTGAGCTTTAAGCCAATTTTTTCACTCTCCACCTTCACTTTCATCAAGAGGCTTTTTAGTTCCTCTTCACTTTCTGCCATAAGGGTGGTGTCATCTGCATATTTGAGGTTATTGATATTTCTCCTGGCAATCTTGATTCCAGCTTGTGTTTCTTCCAGTCCAGCATTTCTCATGATGTACTCTGCATATAAGTTAAATAAGCAGGGTGACAATATACAGCCTTGACGTACTCCTTTTCCTATTTAGAACCAGTCTGTTGTTCCATGTCCAGTTCTAACTGTTGCTTCCTGACCTGCATACAGATTTCTCAAGAGGCAGGTCAGGTGGTCTGGTATTCCCATCTCTCTCAGAATTTTCCACAGTTTATTGTGATCCACACAGTCAAAGGCTTTGGCATAGTCAATAAAGCAGAAGTAGACCCCAGGTTGAAGGTCAGGGGCAGCAGCCAAGAGTGCTAGGCTGCAATGGCGCAGGAACAGCCGAGAGGAGCCACCCCGCGTCCGAGGTCAGGGGCGGCAGCCGGGAAGAGCAACCCACATTCAAGGAGCGGTGGGTGAGCTGGCGCAGGAGGGCCTAAAGGAGCTATCCCACGTTGAAGGTGAGGAAGGGCGGCAGTGAGGAGATACCCTTCGTCCAAGGTAAGGAGCAGCAGCTGCGCTTTGCTGGAGCAGCCATGAAGAGATACCCCATGCCCAAGGTTAGAGAAACCCAAGTAAGATGGTAGGTGTTGCAAGAGGGCATCAGAGGGCAGACACACTGAAACCATACTCACAGAAAACTAGTCAATCTAATCACACTAGGACCACAGCCTTGTCTAACTCAATGAAACCAAGCCATGCCTGTGGGGCAACCCAAGATGGGCAGGTCATGGTGGAGACGGCTGACAGAATGTGGTCCACTGGAGAGGGGAATGGCAAACCACTTCAGTATTCTTGCCTTGAGAACCCCATGAACTGTATGAAAAGGCAAAATGACAGGATACTGAACGAGGAACTCACCAGGTCAGTAGGTGCCCAATATGCTACTGGAGATCAGTGGAGAAATAACTCCAGAAAGAATGAAGGGATGGAGCCAAAGCAAAAACAATACCCAGCTGTGGATGTGACTGGTGATAGAGATAAGGTCCGATGCTGTAAAGAGCAATATTGCATAGGAACCTGGAATGTCAGGTCCATGAATCAAGGCAAATTGGAAGTGGTCAAACAAGAGATGGCAAGAGTGAATGTCGACATTCTAGGAATCAGCGAACTAAAATGGACTGGAATGGGTGAATTTAACTCAGATGACCATTAAAACATACTACTAACATCACACTGAATAATGAAGGAAAGAAAAACTCCTCCCTAACATCAAGAACGAGACAAGGATGACCCTCCTGTCACTTCTTTTTAACATTGTATTGGAGGTTCTAGCCAGGGCAACTAGGCAAGAAAAAGAAATAAAAGCCATACCAATTTGAAAAGAAGAAGTAAAAGTATCTTTATTTGTAGATGACATGATCTTGTATATAGCACATCCTGAAGAAGTCCATCCTAAAGGAGATCAGTCCTGGGTGTTCACTGGAAGGACTGATGTTGAAGCGGAAACTCCAATACTTTGGCCACCTGATGCAGAGAGCTGACTCACTGGAAAAGACCCTGATGCTGGGAAAGAGTGAAGGCGGGAGGAGGTGACGACAAAGGATAAGATGGTTAGATGGCATCACCAAATCGATGGACATGAGTCTGAGCAAGCTGCAGGAGATAGTGATGGACAGGGAGGCCTGGTGTGCTGCAGTCCATGGGGTAAGGGACTGAACTGAACTGAACAATAAAAAAAGCTTTTTTTTTTTTTTTAAGAAAAAAAAACATCTCATCCATGCATTTTGCACAGCTTGCCCAAGAAGAGGAAAGACTGGGGGCAGGAGGAGAAGGGGATGACAGAGGATGAGAAGGCTGGATGGCATCACTGACTCAATGGACATGGGTTTGGGTGAACTCCAGGAGTTGATGATGGACAGGGATGCCTGGTGTGCTGTGGTTCATGGGGTCACAAAGAGTCAGACATTACTAAGCGATGAACTGAACTGAAAGAACTATTAGAAATAATAAATGAGTTCACCAAAGTCTCAGGATAAATATTGACATTAAAAATCAATTGTTTTTCTCTATATTAGCAATTTTAAAATGATGTTTTAGAAAGCAATCCCATTTACAATAGCATCAAAAATTAAAATACTCAGAAATAAATTTAACAAAAGAAATGGAAGAACTGAACATTGAAAACTATAAAATAGCATTGCAAGAAATTAAACAGGGAGATATCCTATGTTCATGAATTAGAAGACTTAACACTGCTTAGATGGTAAAACTCCCCCAAACAACCTACAGACTCAGCACAATCCCTATCAAAATCCCAACTGTACTTCTTATAGAAATAGACAAATTAATCCTAAAATTCATAAGGAAGTGTAATAAAGCCAAGACAAATTTTTTTAAGTAGGGACAAAGTTGGAGAACTCACATATTCCTCTTTTAAAATTTGCTGCAAAGTAATAGCAATCAAAGTAGCACTGGCATAAAGATAAACATAAAGATCATACATCTATGGCCCACTGCTTTTCGCAAGGGTGCCAGACAACACAACAGGTAAAGAGTGGTCTTTGCTACAAATGGTGCTGGGACCACTGGGTATCTGCATGCAAAAGCATGAAGTCAGACTCCTATCTCATAACACATGCAAAAATGAGCTCAAAATGAATCACAGACTTTAGTGTAAGAGCTAAAGTGATAAAACACATAGAAGAAAATTTAAGAGTAAACCTGTGTGACTTTTAGTTAGGCCGAATCTTCTTAGAACACAAAAAGCAAAGGGAACCAAAGGGAGAAAAAAAACAGATAAACTGGATTTTACCAAAATTTAAAATTTGCATACTTCAAAGGATGCTATCAAGAAGGAAAAGACAGTCCACAGACTATGGCAAAATATCTGCAAATCAAGTATCTGGTAAGGGTCTACTATACACAACATATAAAGAACCCTTACAACTCAATAAAAATTCAATTTTTAAATGGACAAAGAATTTGAATAGACAAGTCTCCAAAAAAGATATACAAATGATGAATCAGCACGTGAAAAGTAGTATTAGTCAACAAGGAAAAGCACATCAAAAATGAAATACCACTTCACATCCACTAAATGGCTGCAATAAAAATGATGGATAATAACAACTGTTGGTGAAGATGTGGAGAAACTGGAACCCTTATACGTTGTTGAAGAGAATATAAAATGGTGCAGCTGCTGTGAAAACAGTTTGGAAATTTTTTTATTAAGTTCAACAGAGAGTTTCTGTTTGATTCAGCGATTCCATTCATAAGTATATATGAAAGACAAATGCAAACGTACGTCCACACAAAAACTTGTACACAGGTTACTCATAACAGCCACAAAGTAGAAACAACTCAGATGTCCATCAACTAATAGATTAACAAAATGTGGTATATCCTTGCAGTGGAGTATTATTCAGCCACGAAAAAGAGTGCCATACTGACGGATGGGACAGCTTTTTATGGTAAGCAAGAGAAAGCAATCACAAGAGACCACATCTAACATAACCCCCTTTACACGAAAGATCCAGAAGAGACAAATCCTTAGAGACGGAAAGCTGACTAGCTGGAACTCGGGGGAAATGCGGAGTGACTGATAATGAAGTAGGAGGTGTCTTTGGTTGGGGAGGGTGATAAAAATGTTCTAAAATCAGACCATGATAATAGTCACACAATTGTGTGAGTATATTAAAACTACTAAATTATACACCAAACAGCATGTGAGTTATATATCAATAAAACTGTTTTTAAAAGAAGGCATTAGGCTCTTTCTGGGAAAAAGAGTTAAAACATGAGAGAGATTTGTGGCTGGCTTTGAAGATGGAGAGGGGGCCATCTGGGGAAGAGTGGGGACAATTCCCAGAAGCAGAAGTCAGGCATCGAGGAAATGGGGATCTCAGTTCCACAACCACAAGGAGCTAAATTCAAGCACCATCCTGAATGATCCTAGAGGTCGAGTCTTGTCCAGAACCTTTGGAGAGGAGCACAGCCCTAACAGCATCTGATTCTGCTGTCCAAGACCCTGAGCAGAGGACCAGCCCTGCCTCTCCCAGACCACTGTTCTGCAGAACTAGGAGCTGATAAGCTCTCTTTTAAGCTGCTAAGTTTGTGGTAAATTCATTGGCATGCAGCAAAAACCGATACAGCCTGCTGTTAATGGTATGGATTTTCTCTCATTCTTCAAACCATACTGCTGCTCTCTGCCTGCAAACCTGTCAAACAGAATTTTTAGAAATAGGGAAGCAGTCGAGCTCAAATACACGAAATTGTGAGGGGTTATCTCCAACATTCAGCACTCTGAAAAGATGTAAAAGGACACCGAAGAGAAATAAAATAAAAATGGATTTAAAAAGTAAAAGTATGACAAAAGATGACATATTTTATCATTAAGAATTAAAAGGCAAGGGATTAAAATGCAATCTAAACATTTTACTGGCCACAATAAAAATAATAAACCTACAAAGTGATGAGAATCCAAAAAGAAATCTGCTAAATATTAAAGTGACAAACTAAAAGGCAATTTGCGTCTTCCAGTTTATTGAGATATAGCTGATGTGCAGCACTGTATAAGTTTAAGGTGTACGGCATAGTGATTTGACTTACATGAAATGACTACTGAAAGGCAACTTTAGAAGTTAAAAATTATTTTAAAACTTTTTAGAGATTAATTTTTAGAACACAGATTTCAAAAATTGAAAGTAGAACCATTGTCAAGAAAAGAATAGAAATTCTAAAGCTTCTTAATTAAAAAAGAATTAGAAGTTAAATAAGCAGGACCTTATAACCAAAATCATCTAATCCAACACTCCCCAGAGGCAATTTAAGACTAAGGTCATCAACACCTGAGATCCCAAGAAGATAAGGAAAACATACGAAGCCCTGGGGTGAGGTGGGCACCTGACAGGGTGTGCTAGCCCTCAGCCTCAGGGGCTAGTGGCTACTGAGGGCCAGAAGGACCTTGTGTCCCAGATCCTGCCCATTTCACTCTCTGGCCGATGATGCACATTACCGTCCAGGGAGCTGCTGCATTCAGAAGCCCTCAAAGCTTTCAGAGTACAGCTTTTTCCAGACCACGCTCACCCCTGCCTCCATCCAGAGTCCAAGGCTTCTGTCTTCTGCTGGGGGCCTGTGCCCTGCATGGAGGGATAGCTCCCCTGGGCCTGGGGAGGCCCACCATCCTCTGGAAGCTGCCCTCAGCCCCTCATCTCTCTCAAGGCATCTATCAGGTACATTCTGCTCCACAGAAAGCCTGCCCTAGTATCAAAATTCTCCTATAGAAGCTTGGATCCCTTGGACACAAAACTCCCATTGTTGACCATGACCTAAACCCGACCCCAGGAAAACTCAGGCCACGCCCTCCACAGACAGCCGTGGAGGAGACCCAACGACCTAAGGTGGCCCAGAAAGCTCTAAAGAAGCTGAACATGGTTAGTCTCCGGGGGTAGGAGAGGACAACGCACGTCCACAGCCCTTAGTTCGCCGTGGCTAAAGCAGTCACTGTGGGACTCAAGACGCACAAGCCCCACGTGAAAACCAGCACACGGGCTCTTTCCCTCCTGACTCAGACGCCCAGGTCTGACGCAGCACCAAGGGTTCACCACGCTTGCTCGGCACCCACCCACTGCGGAGGGGTGCCCCGAATGTGCCCCTCTCCTCCTGGCTCTCATATAATTATCCCGTGGTTCCTCTTTGTAAATATCATGATGGGTGGGGGGCCCGCTGCAGAGGAAGTGGAGGAGCCACTCAGCAAGGTCTCCAGGTCACACCCAGAGAAGAACTCAGCCTCTCCTGCAAAGGCGCTGGCATCTTTGCCCAGAGCTCACTAAAAAAGAGCCTGGGTCTTTCAGAATACAGCAATCGCCCAGTTCCCAGGCATCAAATTCCTGTTTCTCAGGACCGCGCTAGTGAGGGCCCACCAATCTCCGAGTCAAAGGCACACGTAACTACCCTCCAAGAGAAGGTTGGGATAAAGGCATGGCTCTTCTCTAGCTGAATGTCAGCCTTTCTTCCAGGAGAGGTGGATGGTGAAAGCGCAGTAACCCTCAAGGAGCATACAGCCCAAGCCTCTGAAGGCAGCCGTATTCCCAGGAGAGGGCAGAAATAAACAAGAACAGGGAGAAGGCAAACCCGACAAGCTCCTGCACCAGCAGGGTACCTGTCTAAACGCATATGATTTAGAAGCGCTTCCCTGGCGTCTCAGTCGGTACAGAATCCGCCTGCAATGCAGGAGACCTGGGTTTGATCCCTGGGTTGGGAAGATTCCTTGGGGAAGGGATGGAAACCCACTCCAGTATTCTTGCCTGGAGAATTCCATGGACAGAGGAGCCTGGTGGGCTACAGTCCATGGGGTTGCAAAGAGTCAGATACAACTGAGCGAAATCTCACAAAAGCAGGGGTCCCCATCTCAAGATCTTGCTGCCAACCCCCACAAGTCAATTCCTGTTTGCTTTCAGCATCATTTCCCTAGCTTATCATATAAATAGAAACCTGGCTAAGACCTCTTTCTGAGAGATGTTTACTCTGTATCACTGTATTGTAAGGAGAGAGACGTCACCATATTTGTGATGGGGCCACATGGGCCTAATGGATCTTGGACACAGAGCAGAAATGAAAGGCAGTCTGGTGCATTGAACCAGGTTATCGTGCCCTACAGTGAATGAAATCACAGTGGCTGTACCAGCCAGCATCCTGGCAGGACACAGATTCCAACTCAGATGTTTCCAGGGGAAAGAATGAAGAGCCGTGGGCGGGATAAGTGGACACACGGAGGATGCTGTGTCTCCCAGAGCCCAGCAGGGGTGCGCGTCGTCATTGCCATCACCACCCAAGGCAGAAGGGGTGGAAATGGCCCAACGAAAGCCCAGTGAGTGGCGGCCATGGGGATGGGGCTGCCTGCAAGGAACCAGGGTCATACAGGGATCCAGCGGCTGCCAGAGGACGGCAGCCCAGAGCAGAGCAGGAGAGGCAAGGACCCCCCAGCTCCCTCTCTCTGCTCCAGCTGTCAGCTACTGCCTCCCGAACGCCGAAGCCAGTGGGAAGCCAGCCGACAAGGAAGACAGCAGTGTGGACTGTGCGGACTGTAGGAGTGAGCCTCCTGGTCGCAGAGCAGAGAAGGGTGTGGGGTGGACGGGGGGGATGGGGCAGAGAGTAACCACGCGGTGATCACTGATACTTAATTAAGAAAGTGCCTGGAAAAGACCCGGATGCTGGGAGGGATTGGGGGCAGGAGGAGAAGGGAACGACAGAGGATGAGATGGCTGGATGGCACCACCAACTGGATGGACATGAGCTTGGGTAAACTCCAGGAGTTGGTGATGGACAGGGAGGCCTGGCGTGCTGCAGTCCATGGTGTCGCAAAGAGTCAAACACGACTGAGCGGCTGAACTGAACTGAAGACAGTGCCGCTCCTGTAGGACAGTCTCTCCACCACGACACGGTCGGCACGGGGGCAGAGCCCTCTTTGCTGTCCTGGGCAACATGAGATGCGCTAGCAGCATCCCTGGACTCTGCTCACAGCCCCCCAGTCGTGGCACCAAAACAGTCTCCTGACCTTGCCAATTGTTCCCTGGAGCAGTGGGCAAATGCAGGCTCAGCTGAGGACCACAGCTGTGGTAAGAGTATGTGACCACAAGACAAGGTCAGGCTTCATATGTGTGCGTGCGTGCTCAGCCGTGTCCAACTCTTTGTGACACCATGGAAGATAGTCCACCGGGCTCCTCTGTCCATGGGCTTCTCCAGGCCAGAATACTGGAGTGAGTTGCCATTTTCTCCTCCAGGGGATCTTCCCAACCCAGGGATCGAACGCAGGTCTCCTGAATTACAAGCAGATTCTTTACTGTCTGAGCCACATAACAAAAGCATCAACAGTAAGAAAAAAAGCTTTTGTGAAGCTTCTGCACCTTCCCTAGTGACTGCCCCAGTTCAGAGAGATGATGTGAATAATGAACTAAACAGACTTGTAAGGTAGACAACAAAATCAATGTGAAAACCCTCCTACTAGAAATGTGGGGAAATACAGCTAAAAAGAAATAAATAATGCATGAACCAGAAGCCATGTGGTAGGCGTGTGGACTGCCCTGCACAGCGCTGGAGCAGGAGAGGGGAGTCACACAAACCGGGAAGCAGAGAACACGTTTTGCAGGAGGCTTTGCAGGAGTGAAATCTCAGGAGACTGAGATGCACATACAAAGTCAGGGCCCTTAATGTAGTGGCTGGGAAAAAATGTCCTAGCCACCCCAAGGAAAGGACAGGAAGTGGATGACTCGCTAGACTCTGGGAGGGGAGAAATGTCTTCCTTAGCCTTCTTCATTTGATGCCATAGTTAGAGGAACCTTTAAGCTGAGAAGTTAGTGGGAGAAAATGGAAAACATCGTACAGGAGCAGAAGCCAAGCTGAGGTGCTGGTTGAGTTAAACAGAAAACCCATGGATTCCACTGAGGAAGAAAACACTCTGGCAATGAACTTGCAATAAAATATTATAAAACACTCGACTTTGATGGAAACTCAGCAGACGAGCATTAAATATCCTACATCAGACAGCAGAGACTACAGACAACAAGAGGAATCGAAAGAGGAATCGAAATCACACGAAAAGAGCAAGTCTCTAGAAATTAGAAAAGACAGGTTTGAAAAAGAAATGAACTTCTAGAATTTTAAAATGTTGTTGCTGTTGTTGTTATTCAGTCCAACTCTTGAAAGGCCAAACTCCATGGAAGAGTTTTAAGATTAGAAGCAGCAGAAGAATTGCACTTCTGAGCCAATTATAGGAAGTCAAAGTGAGGGGCTGTCTGATTTTATCACTGAAATAATATCATAGCAACTAAAGGATCATCAATCCTTAAGGAAATCAACCCTGAATATTCACTGGAAGGACTGATGCTGAAGCTGAAGCTCCAATTCTTTGGCCACCTGATGTGAAGAACTGACTCATTTGAAAAGGCCCGGATGCTGGGAAAGATTGAAGGTGGGAGGAGAAGGGGACGCAGAGGATGAGATGGTTGGGTGGCATCACCAACTCAGTGGGTGTGTTTGAGCAAATTGCGGGAGATAATGAAGACAGGGAAGCCTGGTATGCTGCAGCCCATGGGGTCACAAAGCATCAGACGCGACTTACTGACTGAGCAACAGCAACAAGTAGAGGCTGCTTCCCGTGAGGTTAATGCCAGCTATGCGGAAATGAACCCTACGGCCAAACTGGAGCAACTACAGGCTGCACACTGCCCACTGCACAGCAGAAGACCTCAGCGACAGGAAAATGGATCGGTCCATCCATGCAAAGATGAACTCACACTATGAAGTTGTGTTTGATGTGATTTCTTAATGAGGACTCCGTTTTTCCTTGTATTTCTATCTCACTTTTTTCTGGAGCAAGCCACAAATTTACAGAATCAGAAAGGTGGTAAGGACTTCACTGCCTGTGAATCAATGTCGTGTGATGTTTTCTGAGAAACTCCCCCACCAGCATTTATTCACTCCACAAATGCCTATTGAGTATCCACCATATACTGTCTACTCTGATGGAGGAGGAGGAGGGGGAGGAGGGAACAGGGAGAGGGAGAATAGGAGAAGAGAAGAAAGGGAAGGGGACGAGGAAAAAGAAGTAAATTACATTGTATGTTGACAGTGGTAAAGGTTTTGATGAAAAGAAATATGGGTCCCTCACCCCAGTGTACGTGTTGGCAAGGCAACCATGACCAACTCTTTGCTATTGTAAATTTCCCATAAACAAGCAAACATTTTCCTACCACTTTTCTTGCTGGCTTTCATGTTCTCCAAGCTATCAGTGATATATTCCGTCATTTGTGGTATAAACTAAAACCCAGGCATATGGTCATCTTTCTTTCTTGTTGCTGCTTAAGTCACACACAGAGAGACTGCCTGAGGCGGACCGCTCAGCCTGGGACAGCCCTCCCAAGTAAAGCATGGAGAATCAGGACAGCCATGAGCCTGCCAGGTAACCCTACGGCCCACCCTTCGCCCGGGTCAACAATCAGCAGCATTAATGAAGCCTGAAAACGGACTGAAAGCCCGGGTGTTGCTCTGCAGGACCCCCGGGTCTCCGGAAAGCAAAATCCACAGCTAGCTGGCTCCCAGGGGAGATGCGTTTGTCCTCGTGGGAACTCACTGAATGGCAGGGAATAGTCCCTTGGGACAGTGCATGCTTAATAGAGACCGCTGACATTTCTGCACAGTAACCCAGCCCCTCTCCCTCCCCACACATGGAAAAGGCTGCTCAGGATGAGCAGGGAAAGATGGATGAGAGAGGGGAAAGAACCAACCATAACGTGGATTTCAGGTTAGGGTGACAACAGACGCGGGTCCTCCGCTGAGGCACCTGCTGGAAGGGAGTGTGAGCTGGAAAAGGCAAGGAAGGAGTCCCAGCCTCAGCCCCCAGGGGACACGACTCTGCCATGAGACCAGACTTCGGGGCGCCAGCGGCACAGAATAACAAATCTGCGCTGTTTGAAGCCACTCCGCTTTCTGTCATTGTCAGAACCCAGCTACAGGGGACTAGCACGGGCATCTGCAGAGCACTGCACCCCACAGCGACTCGCCAGGGCAAAGCCATGCCCTCCACAGCGCTCACTGCCACGGGCCACGGACCAAACAGGCGCGTCCCTGCCACTGTGAGCTCACAGCCTACCAGGGAAGATCGACAGAAAGCAAGATAGCTTCCACTTATTTCCTGAAAACCCTTGAAGGGAAGCAGAGTGACCCCCGCCCCCACCCAGGGGCTGTGGAGGGGCTGCTTCAGGGGGTAGTCAGGGAGGGCCTCTCTGAGGTGGTGACATTCGGGTTGAACTCAGAAGGAGGTGAGTGAACTGGGTATGGAAGAGCCAGAGAGCCCGTTCCCGGCAGAGGACACAGAGAATGGAAAGGCCAGAGGGGCACTGATCTCCAGGTAGAGGAAGGAGACCCTTGTAGACGGACAGAGAGGCAAGTGCTACTACTTGAGGGGGGAAGAGATCACAGGAGGGGCCAGACGACTTGCAGGGTCAGATCACAGGAGTTACTCAGTGAATGTGAAATCAAGGAGATCTGGGTGAAACCTTACATCCACCGATCACGTGAGATGTCCTAGGGGCTGGTTCTCTGAAGAACCCGCACTCTGCTTCCATTCATAGCTGATACACACAACTCATCTTTCCCACTGGAATAAAAAAGTAGTTACATATCAAGACCAATTAAAAGTATTAACACGGGGCTTCCCTGGTGGCTCAGTGGCAAAGAACCCACCTGCCAATGCTGGAGACACGGCTTCTGTCCCTGGTCTGGGAAGATCCCACATGCAGCGGAGCAACTAAGCCCGTGAGCCACAACTGCTGAGCCTGAGCTCCGGAGCCCGGGAGCGGCAGCTACTGAGCCCACGGGCCACAGCTGCCGAGGCCCGCGCACCCAGAGCCCCTGCTCCTCAGCACGAGGAGCCACGGCTGTGAGATGCTCGTGCGCTGCAACCAGAGAAGAGACCCCCACTCCGCAACCAGAGAAAAGCCTGCTCAGCAGCAGAGACCCAGCGCAGTCAAAACTAAGCGTGCTACTGTGCTCAGTCGCTTCATTCATGTCCGACCCATGGACCGCAGCCCACCAGCGCCTCGGTCCATGGGGTTCTCCAGGCAAGAATACTGGAATCGGTTGCCATGCCCTCCTCCAGGGGTCTTCTCCCCCCAGGGACTGAATCTGCATCTCCTCCATCTCCTGCACCGCAGGCAGATTCCTGACCACTGAGCCACCTGGGAAGCCCAGAGGCTCAGCACAAAGAATTCAGTAAATTAAAACATTTTTTTTTTAATATTAACGTTGTGTTAGGTTGACCTATGAATTAATTTGGTATAAGCCAGGCTACGTTGTAGATGAATGGAATAAAGGACCATCTGGAAAAATAACTGAATAAAGAAAAAAAAAAAACTTATTTTGGAAAATAACAAGTGAGAAATCTAATGATCCCTTGCAGAGTTAGAGGGGCTGTGAATGTTCAGGGCAGATCTGAGTATCAACCTCGGTAGTATTCTGTTTTGTTGATGGTGATGAATATATTTTCTGGTGTAAACTGAGGTGCCATTCCTATGGAACTCAAACACCTTTTCACTTGACTATTTTGAACTTTATTTAACTCCCACTATGCATTAAAAAAAGTATCTAAAAAATTCCAATTCTAGAAATGTTGTCTAAGTGGTCGGCACAAAAATTTACCCATAAAAACATTCATGATACCATTTTCACAGTGGCAAAGATACAGAAACACAAAATTCACAGATGGGTAAAATAATTTATAAAACATTCAGAAGTGGGTTATTATGCAGCAATTAAGTTTTGTGTTGAAAGAAAAATTACTATAGTTAGAATTTATTGAGCCCTGCCTTGTAAAATCTTAAAGGAGAGCCCAGCATATCAGCTCATTTAAACTCCATGATGACCTTACAAAATATACACTGGTATTATACTTCTCTTTTCAAATGAGAAAATAAGGTACAGAGATGTCAAGTAACTTGCCTAAGGATAGACACACTGCTAGTAATTCTGAGAGGAGGTGAGAAAGCCAAAGAAATTAACTAGCAATTTCTAAAATGAATCCACTATCTAAAAATAAATCCTAAACAAAAGTATTGAAAGCTCACCGATACTGTTTAACAAATCAGTGTCAGTGTTTGTACAACTTTCTGAGGTGTTACCGTCCCCAAGACAGGTAACACTCCATGACTGCCCAGCAGATTGTGACAAAGTGGTAACATGTCTTGGGATGGTGGGTCCTTAGAGCGCTGTTTCCAGCACCGAGTTTCAGATGCGCAGCTCTAGACAGAAGGGCGGCTCTAGACAGAAGGGCTTAACTGGTGTGAAGGGAGAAAGCAGGAAGTGAGTAACTCTGAGTGGCAGACCTCAGCTTCTAACCCTCCGTGAAACCCACAGCCCTCTGAGGTTTCACTGAGTCACAATGACTTCCCCCTCACCCCAGTCTGACACTGAGGTTTCATCCAAGAATGTCAGCACTGGAGAAGGGTCTTGGGGGGGCATCTCGTCCAGCCCACACATCCTGCACACATTCCAGAAAAGCATGCTCGTCTTCCATGTTGGAATTGCCCTTCCCTGAGAAAAGATACGCCTCAGACTCAGGGAATCTTATCCATCACGTCTAGCACTGTCATGGCAGAGATGCAGCAGTCTCCCTGGTTTGAAGGTCTGCGGTAGATTAGAGATGACCACAGATTTTTGGACAATTGTCCCATTGAGAAAGGGAATGAAAATCAGATCTATGTCCCCTCCCATATATCTAGGCGGAATCCACGACTGCCCAGTAGATTGTGACAAAGTGGTGATGTGCCCTTCTCTAGCTCAAGCCTTGAGAGACTTGTCGGCTACGAAGATGAACAATGCGAGAGTTGCGAGTAAAGTTTTATTTGGGGCAGAATGAGGGCTGCACCCCAGCAGACAGCACCTCGGGAGCTCTGAGAGCCTGCTCCTAAGACACACCGGGGGAAGGTCAAGATATCAGATTTTGGTGAAAGGGGGAGATCAGTGCAATCAAGGACTGACTTTACAAAAGGCTTTCTGCGAGTCATGGATGGAGGCGCCTGGTAGCCTACAGTCCATGGGGTCGCAAAGAGTTGGACACGACTGAGCGACTTTCTTTTCTTTCTTCTTTCTTTGTGCTAGTCACAAGGAGCTGATGTCATCATGGAGGGATTTAGTGAGTTTCTAAATATGAAGAGATGCAGGACTGGGATCATGAAGTCAGTTCCTGAAAATATCTAACTATCTAAAGACCCTTTCCATCAGCTTCCCTGGAGCACAGAGTGCCTCACTCTCCACCCTGAACAGCCTTCAGGACACGAGCAAGGTCAGCAGCTGCACAGGGCTCAGTCTCCGCAGAGGCGGACGGCAAATGCCCTTGGCAAGCACCAGTCTGTAGTCGACAGGGGCAGCTTCCACTTCTGATCTTTACAACACTTGCTGTTGGGTTCCAGTCACCTGACTGGGAGAAGCCCAAGCCACACAAAGAGACTGTACATAGACGCTCTGGTCAACAGACCCCACTGAGCTCCCAGTTGACAACCAGCATCAACCGCCAGGCATGCAAGTGCGCCACCATGGATGTCAAGTCCCATGGAGCCTTGAAATAATTGCAGCCCCCGCCATGCAGACCGCAGCTGCATGCTGCTGCTGCTGCTGCTGCTAAGTCGCTTCAGTCGTGTCCGACTCTGTGCGGCCCCATAGACAGCAGCCCACCAGGCTCCCTCGTCCCTGGGACTCTCAAGGCAAGAATACTGGAGTGGGTTGCCATTTCCTTCTCCAATGCATGAAAGTGAAAAGTGAAAGTGAAGTCGCTCAGTCGTGTCTGACTCTTAGCGACCCCATGGACTGCAGCCTACCAGGCGCCTCTGTCCATGGGATTTTCCAGGCAAGAGTACTGGAGTGGGGTGCCATTGCCTTCTCCGCAGCTGCATGCAACAGCCCCTATAAGACCTGCTCAGGTGAGCCCAGCCCACCCAACAGAACCATGGAAGATAATAACGAGTTGGTATTTAAGCCACTAAGTATTGAGGTGGTCTGTTTGCAGAAATATTTAACCAGAACAAAGTCTGGTTCACACACCCTGCATCCTGGAAAGTCAGTGTCCAAAAAAGAAAAGAATTAGGAGCCTTTATTTCATTTGATAAATACCTATTGAGTCTTTTTGGTGGTCTATGAAATGTTCAGGATGCAACAAACAGAATAAAAATGGTTCCCGTTCTCATGGAATTTACAGTCTAACATGCAGTAGCATGCTGGGCCCAGTAGCTCAGTCGTGTCCGTCTCTTTGCAACCTCATGGACTATAGCCTGCCAGGCTCCTCTCTCCATGGGATTTCCCAGGCAAGAATACTGGAGTGGGTTGCCATTTTCCTCTGCAGGGCATCTTCACAACCCAAGGATCGAACTTACCTCTCTTGTGTCTCCTCCATTGACAGGCGAATTCTTTACCACTGAGCTACCTGGAAAGCCCAAAACATGGAGTAGAGGAAGGGAGGAAATGTCAGGTAATGATACAGGCCATAAAGAGAATTTAAATACAGAAATAAATGTAACTTTGAACCTTATAGATATTAATATTGCTACTTTCTAGCTGCAATATTACAACTGCTGCTGCTGCTGCTAAGTCGCTTCAGTTGTGTCTGACTCTGTACAACCCCATAGACGGCAGCCCACCAGGCTCCCCCGTCCCTGGGATTCTCCAGGCAAGAACACTGGAGTGGGTTGCCATTTCCTTCTCCAATGCAATGCATGAAAGTGAAAAGTGAAAGTGAAGTCGCTCAGTTGTGTCCGTCTCTTCGCAATCCCACTAGCTTCTTTCTATTAATTTTATCCAGTGTACCTTTTTCCACCTCTTTAATTTCAACCTTTTGGGGTGATCTTACATTTTACTCTTGTAAACAAGATATAGTCTGGATTATACATCTTCTGATAGACTTTTTTCAGGCCTCATCACATGGCACGCAGGATCTTAGTTCTCTGACCAGGGATCAAACCTGTGCCCCCTGCATTGGGAGTATGAAGTCTTAACCCCTGGACCGCCAGGGAAGTCCCTGGATTATGCACCTTCTAATGGTTGCACCCATGCGTTCGTCTTTGTTGTAGTTATTGATGTACTTTGGATTTATTCTTCCATATTGTTTTCTATTTTTCACACTGTGCTTTAGTGCTTCTTCTCAATCATTAACTCTCATCTACGGCATCTCCTCCAAGTTTCTTTCCAGGGCCAGCTTCTGTTCAAACATGTCACACCTCTGATGTGTCTGTTAGACACTATCTCGGTAAATAACAGAACTCCCCATTAAGCCCCAGCCAGTGGTCTTCATGTCACATCCACACAGAGCGAGTCCCATCTGTCTTGGATCCCACTGCATTGCAAATACTCGAATTAGCCCATCACGCTCGTCCCACCCCAAGTCCTCTCCCAGTAACGCCCTCTGTCGCCTCAGGTGGCAGCTTTCCCAGGACATCATTCCATTTTGCTATCACCGCCTTCAAATGTGGTGGCCACATCTGGAAGAACGGGCCATGGAGTACTCTGAGCTCTTTCAAGAAAAATGAGACTATTTCCTTCCTCATTTAGATAAACACCACCTTTGCAGGGTCTAAGCTCGCACTGGCTCTGGGTGCGCATGGCTGCCTCCCAGCAAATTCCCTGTCAACCAAGGTCTCTGCATCATGTCCCTGCCACCATGCAACCTCTTCTCCACCTTGGGGGTTCCAGCCAGCTTGTCTTAAGGCAGGAACCAGGCTGCACAATTATCCCAATCAGACTTCATCTCGTCAGAGTCATCCACGGCTCCAGGATGTCAGCGTATCTGGGGTTACTGCCAACAGCATGCCACCCACAGAAGTAGATGTTTCCTTTGTCCAAGTCTCTCTCCCTGTGATTTCCATGGCCTTGGCCCAATCATTCTTTACATTTTTCTGTCTTACTGACTGGAAACACAGTCACACCTGTTGGCACTGTGTGGAGGGTGGCTATAGGAAAGGGACTCCCAGAGAATTTGCACATAAAGCCTCTCTCAGCTTACGTAGCAAAACTCTCACCTAATGGGTGTGATTGGCCATCTGAGGGACCCAGCTGATGGGTGGCCAGTGAGGGACAGGAAAGCTTGAGGACATCCAAAAGACCAACCAGGAGAAACCTCAGGAAGGCTGGGCTGTGCTGCAACTGGCATGCAATGAGCAGAAATATGCCCATGTGTGTGAGGGGTGGGTCATTAATGGCAACCAATGTTTCATTGAAGGAAAGAGGGAGACTCTTAGAAGCAAACACTCTTGAAGGAATGTTTGGTCCTCGATTTGACCACATTACGGACTGAACTGTCTCCCCTCAACAACTCCTGCATTGAAGAACCAACCCCCAGTATCTCAGCACAAGCATGTGGAGCCAGGTTCTGTGAGGAGGTAACCAAGCTAAAATGAGGTCACTGGGGTGGGGCCTAGCCCCCTATGGCCAGCATCCTCATGAGAAGGGAAGACCAGGACACGGACACACGTGGGAAAGACCGTGTGAAAACACAGGAGGAAGCCAGCCGTCCCCAAGCCGAGGAGAGAGGCCTCACAGAAACCTACCCTGTCAGAACCTGATCTTGGACTCCCAGCCTCCCAGTCACGAGAGAATAAGCATCTGTTGCATCAGCCGCCCTGTCTGTGGCCCTTTCTCACAGCAGCCAGGGCAAAACCCTGCCGCTGCAGACGCCAGCTTGCACTAGCTCAGACCATAAGGACTCGTCTGGCAAGGCCACCTCTGAGAGGCAGTGACTCAGATCACCTTTCTGAGATCAACCAGCTTCCTCTGTGCTGACTGTGGGCTCCCAGGAAACCACCTTTTCCCTGCCTTTTCTTGAGGTCAGGCTGTCTCCAGCACTTACTTCTCAGGCCTGTTTCTCCTGAAATCTGGCAGATGTGTTCCATGCGTGTGCTCACACACATTAGTGAGCACGCCTACAAGCATCTGTGCTCGGTGACAGCAGCCCCAGGTGGACAGGGGCACCAGGCTGGGGGAGATGGGCAGATCTACCGGCTAAGGGAAAACTGGCAAAATAGAGTTGTGACGATGCGAAGTTGAAAGCCAGATACTGCACATTAGTGAATGATAGTGAATGAGCCCTGATTAGGCCGTCTATGGTACCATCCAGGTAGCCAGAGAGTGATGCTCAAGCGCTTTGCTATCTGCTTACCTGTGCTCTTGGAAACACACTAACGCACTAATGCAGCCTGGAGATGGTGGCTGTTTGCTTTTCAGTCTGACCTGTTGGAAGCCGAAAGGGAGGCGCTGTGATACATGCACCAGGAGGAGATACATCGGTCTAGATATCCAGCCCCTCTTGCATCCTGCCTCACGCTGCACATAACTGGCCCAGCCAAAGTCTCCTGGTCAAAGGAGTTCTGGGGATGGGGACGGGGGCGAGGGGTCTCAGACACTTGGTACTTCTTCGTTTCATGCAACGAGTTATTGAGAGCAGCATGGAGGCTCAGCATTTTTCCAGCAGCTTCTCTCGGCCTCTGGGTGCTAGCAAGAAAGATCCCGTGACCAGGGAGGGCCTCGCCCGGCCCAGGCCTGGTCTCAGGGCCTCCGAGAATCTGAGCGCTCTGTCTGAAACACTGAGGTCCTCATTGGCTCCTTCTTTCCTCTGATCCTTATGGGGAAACGGCAGATTGAATTATATCATTCTCCCTGCCCACCAGCTCCGCTGAGACTCAGCCCAAGACCATTCAAGGGTCTCAGCTGCCGTCTGCGTCTCCAGGCCCCCACCTCACCTCCCAGGACTCCCCCTGCAGCTTAGCAGCCACCGCAGACCCCTCCTCATCAGGGTCCACCCCAGCCTCCTCATCGGGCAACTCCTCCTTCCCCACGAAGCCGTCCCCGTGAGGCCTGGAGCCGAGGCACGCGCTCAGGTAGGACCCGGGCTCCCTTCCGTCAGAGCCCGCTCCTCAATCTGTTCAAACTCTCCTTGGGGGACAGTTAAGTGACCGCCTCCCCCACCAGATGGTGAGAAGAGAGACAAAAGCAGGGTCTCCCTCCGTCAGTACCCTCCCTGGGGGCCCTGGAATAAATCAGTTAGAAGCAGCCATTTCCCACTTACTTTGGACAGACTCCACACACAGAGGCGTATTTTCTTTTTTCTTTTTTTACTTCTGTGGTTAGAAGCATCGAACTACCCATCTAACAGAGGGGTTAGGGTATCCCGAGGCAGGTGTAAGTGACAGCAGCAAGAATCAGTGCTCCCAGCCAGAGAGTAAGAAAAAATAAAAAATAAAACAACTCAATAGGTTCAGGATGGGGAACACGTGTCCACCCACGGCTGATTCATGTCAATGTGTGGCAAACACCACCACAATATTGTAAGGTAATCAGCCTCCCATTAAACAGATTTTTAAAAAACAACTCAATAAAAGACAAAATAACTCTCCTGATGGCTTAAGATTATCCTGTCAACACAGCATATCAAGATCCCCTCTGGACTCTGGTGCGGGTGAAGATGCATTTTCATGCTGAAGCCAGTGGCTGTGCCCCGCCTTTTTTTTTGAAAGTCACATGTGCAGTTCATCCTGGGTGGATCTCTACCTCCGGGCATCACCGTGTTTTGCCACTTCTGTGAGGGAGGGCAGGAACTGGCAGACTTTCTCTGCAGACTGAACAGTCCCTGTCATGATAACTCAGCTCTGCCATTATGACACGAAAATAGCCTTAAACGAATGAACAAATGAGCATAGCTGTGTTCCAATAAAACTTTATTTATAAAATCTGGTTGTGGGCCAAATGTGGGCCCTGACTATAGTTTTCCAACCTATACCCAAGAAACTCTTACAATGATCTCCACGCTGTTGTTCAGTCACTCAGTGGTGTCCAACACTCTACGATCCCATGGACTGTACCATGCCAGGCCTCCCTGTCCATCACCAACTCCTGGAGTTTACTCAAATTCATGTCTATTGAGTGAGTGATGCCATCCAGCCATCTCATCCTCTGTCATCCCCTTCTTCTCTTACCTTCAATCTTTCCCAGCATCAGGGTCTTTTCCAATGAGTCTGTTCTTCGCATCAGGTGGCCAAAGTATTAGAGCTTCAGCTTCAGCATCAGTCCTTCCAATGAATAATCAGGGTTGATTTCCTTTAGGATTGACTGGTTTGATCTCCTTGCAGTCCAAGGGACTCTCAAGAGTCCTCTCCAACACCACAGCTCAAAAGCATCAATTCTTCGGCGCTCAGCCTTCTTTATGGTCCACCTCTCACATCCATACATGACTACTGAGAAAACTGTAGCCTTGACTAGACGGACCTTTGTCAGCAAAGGACCTTTGATGAGCTCCTCACTCATCATCAATATCAGATGAGGGAGGAAGAGACGCCTCTGCCTGGGGATTTCCAGGCCCTGAATGGCTTAGCTGTCGTCTCTCCACGCCTCGGGCTGGCTTCTTAGCCTGTGCGCCCTGCCAGAGCTGGAGGTGAGCTCCACAGACTGTACCTCTGGGCCCTGGACCGCATACCAGGTCCGGAACTGCCAGGCCATTGTAGGCTCTTCACGAGTCAGTCACTGCAGGGCACTGTTCATGCCCACCTCCGGGAGGAGGCGCCAGGATAATGAATGGTGGTATTAACGAGTCTCCCTCCTTGATAAAGAGCCCTGCTCGGCTCTTTAAAAACTGCTCAATAAAACTAATACCCTTAGTCAAACAAAAGAAGTTTGTTTTGCCACTTTATTCTAACCATGGGCATTATCTAAGTGAAGCACCCTCGTACAGAAGCCATGATACAAAATCCGCCTGCATAAATTCTTCCTATTTGCCTTTGCACCTCCTCCAGCTGTTTCTGTCATTTGTCTGGGTAAGCCCGCTTCCTCTTCCTTTCCCTCACTCCTCTTTAAATGTCAGGCATCACTGCCAAGACTAAGCTTAACCCCAAAGCTAATTAACCATAAATTAATTGCCACCCCAAAGAGTCGGTCCTGAAAATGACTCCTGTGGCCACTCAAGGGAGACTTCACTGAGGCTCTTCGAAGGTTGTGTTTATGAGAGGATCAGAGGGCGAGAGACTGCAGCTGTGAGCGCCCTGGAGCGGCCAGGCCCCGCTCCCCTCTCGACTGCCAGCCCACAGACGCCATGAAGCAGCCTGAGCTGTAACGACAGAGAGAACGTGACCCAGAGAAACTGCAGAGAAGCGATTTTCTCAGCAAGAACAAGAGCCACAGCTTTGGAATTCAGCAACAGCTGGGTCAACGGGGCCTCCTTGGATTTCGATTTCTGGGCAGTTCATTTTGGTCTAGGTTTCCCTGAATATCTGTATTTCCAGGACCTATTTAGAAAAGAAAAGAAGGGCTGCTTTAGGTAATAAGGGGAAGGGCCCAGAGGAGGACAATTTCAGATGCTTGTTAAACAGATTTCATCACGATGAGGCAATAAAATGGGTCAAGTTGACGGGTTCGAAGGAAGTTTAGGGTCATTCAAAAGCCTTTAATTACAAGGTTAAAAGTGCTATAAATTTAAAAATTAAAGGCAATTACGAAGGCTTCTCTTCAGCACAAAGACTCAGAGGATTTGCAAAACAGAAGCTACTCTGGCAGCTCCATTAGCCCCAGCATCAAATTTGGGAAGAAATCAAGATTTCTTTTTTCAGAAGTCTTTGGACGAAAAACCCCAAAGGAAGACTAAAGTTGAACAGGAGGAGAAATGTGACGTTCTGCTTTCATCTGGGATGTAGAAAGCTGGAAAAACCATTACTCCCACCGTCATGATGAGAGGAAGCAGGGTCAGTTACAAAGTCATAACCTATGTTGATCTATCAGAGATCTGAGGTTGCAGAGCAACCAACTATCCTGAAATCCAAAGATGGAAAGGGAGTTCCAAGGTAAAATACCAGCAGCTGCTCGCCTGTGGCATAGCATGAGAGGAGAGGAGGCTAAGACCTTATAAAGAGGCTAGAAGAATTCAGTCACAGCTCTAAGGAACTACAAAAGGTTAGATATGGGCTTGCTGAGAGTGTAGCCTCAGCAGACATCAAGGGAGTTGGCACCCACTTGCAGGCTCTTTTCCACAGTCTTCCAGCAAATGCATACAAGAATGGTCAGGGGGTGGGGAGGAGACTGGAAATAGCGTCCTCAGTGGTGCAGGCATGGAGGAAGGCAGATGCAGGAAAGACACGGAGCTCCCCCTGGTCCTAAACGAAACTAAAACCAGAAACTAAGTCTTAAACCACTCAGGCAGTACTCTACAACCTTTTAGGCACCAGGGACTGACTTCGTGGAAGACAATTTCTTCATGCATCAGGGATGGGGGTGATGGTTCAGGATGATTCAAGCGCATTACAATTTTTGTGCACTTTACTTCTAACCTAACACCGCTGGTTATCTGACAGGAGGTGCCGATCCACAGCCCAGACGTTGGGGATCCCTGATCTACAGGAAGGACAGTGAGCCGTATCTCCCACAGAGAGCAAGAGAAGAACCTCTGAGGGCTACATGTGTGTGTGTGCTCAGTCATGTCCGACTCTGTGACACTATGGACTGTATAGCCCACCAAGCTCCTCTGTTCATGGGATTCTCCAGGCAGGAATACTGGAGTGGATTGCCATTTCCTCCTCCAGGAGAATCTTCCCGACCCAGGGATCAAACCTGCATCTCTTGCGTTGGCAGGTGGATTCTTTACCACTGAGTCACCAGGGAAGTCCCCACTGAGGGCTAGAAGAAGATGAAAATAAAAACCCTCCACTTCTGAGGTGGGAAAGTGAATGGTACAGGTCTGGGAAGGTTCTGCATACGTCTTCCTTTCATTTTCCCTGACCACCCCCTCCCCTCGCCATTATAAACCACAACCAACACAACAGTCTCACTCTGATATAGCTGTTGAGAAAAGCAAACATTAAATATGTAAAAATATCATCAATAAACCAAATTTCTAGGCAATTTTGCCTATCTAAACCTATCACTCAATTAGTTTCATGTTTCCTCACTGTCAAACAAAATAAAATGCATGAACTGACAGTTAATATCTACATCACCACCACTGAATCATTTGCAAGAATTATTACCAAATTCAGACTCAAATTGAAGAAAGTAGGGAAAACCACTAGACCATTCAGGTATGACCTAAATCAAATCCCTTATGATTATACAGTGGAAGTGAGGAATAGATTTAAGGGCCTAGATCTGATACATAGAGTGCCTGAAGAACTATGGAATGAGGTTCGTGACATTGTACAGGAGACAGGGATCAAGACCATCCCCATGGAAAAGAAATGCAAAAAAGAAAAATGGCTGTCTGGGGAGGCCTTACAAATAGCTGTGAAAAGAAGAGAGGCGAAAAGCAAAGGAGAAAAGGAAAGATATAAGCACCTGAATGCAGAGTTCCAAAGAATAGCAAGAAGAGATAAGAAAGCCTTCTTCAGTGATCAATGCAAAGAAATAGAGGAAAACAACAGAATGGGAAAGACTAGAGATCTCTTCAAGAAAATTAGAGATACCAAGGGAACATTTCATGCAAGGATGGGCTCGATAAAGGACAGAAATGGTATGGACCTAACAGAAGCAGAAGATATTAAGAAGAGGTGGCAAGAATACACAGAAGAACTGTACAAAAAAGATCTTCACGACCCAGATAATCATGATGATGTGATCACTAATCTAGAGCCAGACATCTTGGAATGTGAAGTCAAGTGGGCCTTAGAAAGCATCACTACGAACAAAGCTAGTGGAGGTGATGGAATTCCAGTTGAGCTGTTTCAAATCCTGAAAGATGATGCTGTGAAAGTGCT